>OX375868.1:35784498-35827764 GCA_947359475.1 Heligmosomoides polygyrus bakeri
AATGAACTTCGACATCGTGTTCAACACCCCGAATAAGTCTCGCCCCTATACAAAGATTGAGCAAAATGGGTGATCCTGACCCGACCACCTCCAGTTATCCAGAAGAATATCCAAAACCTACCGAAATTGGCGGAATTTTCAAAAACGGACGTCGGGTTCGTAATCAGCGCCTCAAATAACCCCTAGATGATTTTGGGTGAGAAAATTTGGCCAATTTCGAAAACATCGATTTTCGATGACGTCATCGTCCGCGCAGGCTCGGCCTGTAGCGCTCCCGTCCTCGCTGGGAAATCGTCAAAAAACCGATGTTTCCCAAATCGGTCGAAATTGGTACCTTTCGATAGCGCTTTCCATGGTGAACAGAACGGTACCACTGCGAGTGTCGAACACTCAAACCTGGGCGAATAATGGCGCAGGAAACTTCAACGCTAAAACTCCGACGCCCTAAAATGGCAGCTGAGGCTAAGGCAGTTTAAACAGCTAGGAAGCTGTAAGCATGTCATCTTAAAGCACCTAAAGTATTCTGCTCGCGTGCACATTTGTAGGCCATTAGCTCTCTGCGTCTTCCCGCAGCGGTCGACTGAAATTGGAAAAAATCGTGTCGCACAAGGCTAACCTGCATTTTCGCACTGCTGTAACTTTATCCAATCATCAGCTACATTGCTGTGTTCCCAGTGTTTTACTAGAACATATTACTGCCTACAAAACCGACAAGCTGCAACCGGAAAGGTTGATATTTTTCAGAGTTTTTACAGAGTTTTCATGCTCAGAACACACCCGCCCATGCAGTTTAGCACAACAACATTCGATGTTTTCCTTGCTCTTACTCGCCCATATTACAGTTTTCCCTACTTACAATAACACCATTCAATTCATCACGAAAAGCTCTATCGAACGGTATCAAGCATGGCCCAATTCGATGATATCGGTCTTCGATGACGTCATCTACTTTCTGCCGCGCCTTTTGATGCGAATTTGTCAAAAAACCGACATTCCCAGAATCGGTCGGGATTGGTACCGTTCGATAGCGCTTTGCATGTTGAACAGAATGGTACCACTGCTAGTGTCGAACAATAAAACCTGGGCGAGTAAGAGCGCATGAAACTCTAACCGCTCTCCCGCCGGTTTACACTGACACCTGAGGCTAAGGCAGTTTAGAAAGCTGAAGAGCTCTGAGAACGTCATCGTGAAGTACCTTAAGCGCTCTGTATGCACACGCATTTCAAGACCGTTTGCTCCCGCAGTGGTCCACCGAAATCGGAAAAAATGCGTCACACAAACCTCACCTGCATTTTCGCACCCCTGTAAGATTGCCTCTTCCTAAGCTACACCGTTCTACTTTAGCGTACTACTAGACCGTTTTGCTGCCTACAAGACCCATGAGTTGCAGCCGAAACGATTCGAACTTGACAGATTTATTGTGCTCCGAACAGGCCCTCGCGTGCAATTTGCGAGCGGTCGCCCCCTCGATTGAAAGGATCGACTATATATGCATTGTTCACGGCGCACTTCAACGCTAACTGGAAAGCCAATTCCTTAGTAGGGCGGCTGAAAGTTTATCATAGAACTCCCCAAACGCTCACTCTACCAGTTGTCGAACCCATTCGATTATTCGATTGATAGGTTCATCTCTATACGCATTGCACACGGCGCACACTTAACGTCTCGCCGGGACAAGTTAAAGCAAGTTCCCGAGTAGGGCGGCTGAAAATTTTTGATAAAATTCTCCAAATGTTTCGAAATATTCTTGAAGGCTTTACATTTTCCATTAGGCGAAGATAGAAACCCAGTGGGCATGCTTCCGCCCATTTGATTGATAGGTTCGATCCTATATGCATTGTGCACGGCGCACTCTCGGAACATTCCAGGCATGACAGAGCACTGACCATGCACGCCCTGCTTGAGACACTCCGAAAGCACTGCAAGTCACATGCACGTCCTGGAAAATAAGGTACTCCAATCGCAAAAGCCTGCTGCAGTTATTTTTTTAGGCAACCCATGGCGAAAACGCGATGGCCTGGTAACGTTTTATACGTGGTTTTGTAGATCTCGAAGACACGAATCGAACGGTGCCAACGGTTTCTGAAATAACTCAAAATTAAAGAAGTTATGAGCATGCGACGGTTTGCGACGGATTTTTCCGTCGCAAACCGTCTTTTTGACCGCTCGACGCGGGCGGTATTGTATATTTTCATTGTTACTAACATATTGTATAAAATGGTCTGTATTGTATCGGATTTTGTTTTTATTTCTTTTTTTGTTCCCTCTATTTGCTCTCTCTTTTATAATTTGGAGTGAATAAAAAGGATGATTTGTTTTGTAGTTAAGTGGATTAGCATTATTAGATACATTTCTATATCCTTTTATGTTGTCATTAAGTCCAAATAGATAAGCGGTGTTTAGAAATTTAATCCAAAACAGTTCTTTACTAAATAATTTGTTTTTATCCGAGTTTTCTTCCAAGGCGTCTAAAACTGTAAACTTCGGAGTGGACTTACAATTATGGATATGTTCATAAAGCGGAGTGAATTTCTTTTTGCTATTTATGTAATATATGTGTTCTCTAATTCTTTCTTTCAATGATCTTGTAGTTATACCAATATATTGAAGCTTACAAGAGTTGCAGTTTATACAGTAAACCATTGATTTAGTTTTGCAATTAGTATTTTCTTTTTTATACGTATTTATACGAACTTTAGTAACATATGAAATTATATGGTTTTCAAAGTTTATTTGTTCACAGTACATACAGTTAGAATTACACAATGACCCTTTATTTGGGTTTCCAAAGTCTTTAATGTTATATTGATTGCTCCGATATTTATATTTTACAAATTTATTTAGGGTGTAATAATTTGTTCCAACATTTGAAAACTGGTTTGCAGACCTTAAATCAAAGTACCTGGGAGGTCCAACCCAGGTACAGTGAGCAGTTTCCCATAAATGGGTTCTAGGCTTAAGTTCAACGGTGGCAATTTCGACAGCTGACGTCAAGTGCCCTTGGAGGGTTCCAATATGAATCTAGCCCAGCTTTACGGAAACCGTCACATGTATCACCTGTCGTCCCGTTGATCATCGACTTGCTCGAGCGGGCGCCAGCAGGGTCTCCATCCGTCTCTCTCGCGTGCCAGAGTGCTCCAGTGGATCCTCCTCGCTCGAGGAACACGAAGAGCATCATAGCGGTCGTTCAGGGCTTTCACGAAGAAGTCCGACCAACGCGTTGGTGGGCGTCCTGGTGTTTTCTTGACATCCCGCGGAATCCAGTCGGTGACGGCTCTCGTCCAGCGGGTGTCTGCAAATTGCATTACGTGGCCGGCCCACCTAATTTTCGACGACTTGGCCCATGCGACAGCGTCTCTGGTCTTCGAACGTCGGCGAAGCTCGAAACTCCGGAGGCCTTCTCTCACTTATGTGAGTCGTGTCACTCCGAGCATCGTCCTCTGCGCGACGCTGATCGCGTGCTCATCCTGCTTTCGTATAGCCCAGGTCTCTGAGGCGTATGTTAGAGCAGGAAGAATAGTGGAGGCGAATAGGTGGGCACGGAGTCGGACGATCTTCGTCTTCTTCGCGACTTCTTCGACGCTCTTGAAAGCTTCCCAAGCCGCTCGTTTCCTCCTGCTCAGCTCTGTCGCTAGGTCGTTGGCCATATTGACTTCGCGACCCAGATAGACGTAGCTGGAGCATTCGGAGACGTTCGTTCGGTTGAGCGAGAATTGGACATCAGAAACTTGTCCGTTTCTCATGAGCATCGTCTTCGTAAGAGCTGCAGACCAGCGTTCCCACATACACGATCGAAGTCGGCCAGCATTCGCTCCGCCTGGCTGATGCTCGGTGTTATGAGCACGATGTCGTCAGCGAAGCGAAGATGATGTATTAGGTTGTAACGAAATAAATGGCACTGAACCACTGTAAATTTAAACAGTTAATATCGGCTTGTAGGCAAGTTTATTAAACGAAATAAAAACCTGATTCTACACATCTTTGCCAACGTGACACAAGCTTTTTTATCCCAGTAGCATAAAAATCAGAAGTTCTGGAATTGACGAAATCTTCGAAGGCACTTTCGGCATCCTGTTGGTATTTGCATATTTTTTCCCTACCAAGAAGTCGCCAAGATGCTTGAAGAAATGGTAGTCTGTTGGGGAGAGGTCGGGAGAAAACGGAGGATGTGGTAGAGTTTCAATGCTCAGCTCATTCAATTTCTGCAACGTCATTCGTGCTACATGGGGGCAGAAGGAGAACTCGCCTTCGGTTTACCAAGGCCGGCCGGATATCCTTCAACTTTTTCATCATTTCTTCAATTTCAATGCAGTACTTCTCTGCCGTGATGGATTCACCGGGAGGGAGGAAGCTGTGGTGAATAGTTCCCAGCGAACACCATACTGTCACCGTTACTTTTTTTGGTGCAATTCCGGCTTCGCAAAAACCTTGGGGCTCTCATCGCTGTCCACCCACTGTGCCGATCGTCGCCTGTTGTCGTACATTATCCATTCCTCGTCACAGGATACGATGCGATCAGGGAATGGGTCCGTTTCGTTCCGTAGAAGCAGTGCGGACGAGATCTCATATCGTCGGTTTCTTTGCTCCTCAGACAACTCGTGAGGCACCCATCTTTCCAGCTTTTTGGTCTTTCCAATTTCCTTCAGATGCCGGGCAGCTGTGTTGTGACTGACGTCAAGAACCTTCGCTATCTCCCTGGTACCTTTGTGTGGATCCTCCTCTACCACATCTCCCAGCTTGTCCTCATCAACATCACTATGCCTCCCACGACCTTCATGTTCTTCCAAGCTCTCATCTCCATTCCGGAACTTTTGACACCAACGATACGCCGTCCGAATTGTGGAACATCCTTGATCGAATGCGGCGTTGATCTTCTCGTCCGCCTCCTTAGCTGTAGTGCCCAGCTTGAATTCATACAAGTAAATGCCTCGGATTACCCTTTTGTCCATCTGCAAAAAAGTCAATAAAACTCTAAAGTTTTCCCACTTTTACATAGAAAATTTGGTATTCTCCGGTAGAGCAAAGTTTGCGCTTCTAAATGATATGCCACTTGTTACGGTTTGTTCTTGATCAAACGCGTAAAGACGCGCCAAAAAATGGCGCGAGCCAGTGCCATTTAATTCGTTACAACCTAATAGTTGCCGGCCGTCGACCTTCACTCCCATGTCTTCCCCTTCTATTCGCGCATGGCATGTCCGAGGGTGGCGCTAAGGAGGTTCGGGGATATGGTATCCCCCTGCCGAACCCCCTCTTTACGTCGATGAGGAATGGTGAGATCTTGGTCGTGAATCCACTGCACAGCTCTCGAAGAACTCTGTTGTACTGAGTAAGAACACCATGAGTGAGCAGGGCGTCGATGACCGCTTCAGTTTCGACGGAGTCGAATGCCTTCTTCAGGTTGATGAACGTAAGGCACAGCGGCAGCTTGTACTCCCGCGACACTTCAATGAGCTTCGTAATGGTGTGTATGTGGTCGATCGTGCTGAATCCTCTCCGAAATCCTGCTTGCTCGCATGGCTGTCCTTCGTCCAGCGTTCTGCTAATCCTATTCAGGATCACTCGAGTGAACAGCTCTCGGCTCCCTTAGCACTATCGTGGAGATGGTGCACGAAGCGGTCGTATTCCTCATCGACGTTGTCCATGACGGCATCTTCCCAAGGGCCGACAAGAGAGAGAGACAAGAGATCGCGGTCCGATCTTGGCGTTGAAGTCGCCGACGATCACCTTGTAGAAAGTGTGATCTTCTTTATAGAACTTCTCCAGCTCCACGTAAAAGGATTCGACCTCTTCGTCGTCGTAGTCGGATGTTGGGGCATACGCGACGAACACAGTCAAAGCTGGCACGGAGCCACATCGCTTCAGTCGCAGACGTCCGATTCGGGTTGTCAGAGACTCGTACGAATCGATGGTCATGGCCAAGTGCGTGTTGACGACGACACCAACGCCGTCAGCTCCCCTGCTGTCGCATGTTCCGACGAACAGTTCTTCTCCGGAGTCGTAGGCGGCGTGCAGGGGGTAGTGTCTTCTCGTCTCGGTCAGTCCGATGACGTCGTACTTGATCTTCCTGGCTTGCATCATCAGGTCCTCGACGGATGCTTCCGATGCGAGCTTGCGGGCGTTGTAAGTACAGATCGTCATCCTAGTCCTTCTCAATTTGCGCATCCTGGTTAGGCCCTGAGATTTTAGCAGCCTCTCCGTACTCGTCCCTCCCATCGCTGCAGGAATAGGGGCTCTTTCGGGGTCAGGGGAATGAGACTCTTTAGTGCTGCTGTTTTTGACAGCAATACAACACGGGTAGCTAGTCGGGCTCTGTCGTGCGAGCGAAGAACACCGGGCAGCCAGCCAGACTGCCCGAAGGGACGGGGCGAGACTTTTGAGGCGGCCTCGAATCGCCTTACGATGTACTCCCAGTCTACCGAGTGCAAGCTTTTAGCAGGACCGACACAGTTACAATCCGCACAGTCACGGACACATCCACGCACACTGTGCATGAACATGCCGCACCCACGCACAAGAACGCGTCGACCCGACACAGCAGGAGCAAGGAGTCCATCCCCTGCATCCCACCTGCGTCTCTGGGCAGTACACGGTCGCACTTTGTTCGCGTTTTCGTTCCCCTATTCACCACCTGGGGACGCGCCACGTGGCCCTGCGACAAGCGGCCCGAGATCCCTCCTAACAAAAGAGCCCGAAGGTACTCTATCGAGGAAGATCCGTGGTGCGGAAAGCGTCACGCTTGCTTATTAGGAAATTACGAACTGAATCTTCACCTGAGTGGATATAAGTTGACTAACCAGGATACTATCTCAACGGTAGGTCGGAACGGTGCAAATGTTGGGCAGAACCGCCTCTCTACGGGTGGTAGCAAACTGCAGGTATCTTGACCCCAATACTACTCCGCGCAGAGTTAGGGGCGACGGAAGTCGCGTGTTGGCGCCCTGTTGATTCACGTGCTCCACAGCTGACGGGCGCGCGCGGGATAAGGGCTCGTACCGCGACTCAGCGCAGTGCACAGGCGGCGTAATAGGGAAGCGCTCGGGCTCGTGAGCGAGTGGTCGAGGGTTTGGATCCCGCAGACTGCTGCTGTTTTGCACTTTTGCAAAATCCATGTTTATCATATAGGTAATCCACCTAGGGGTATTATAGTGTGTTATAAAGCATGTTTACATATAGCATACCACTCATACCATAAACAAGGGTGGTCTAGGCAGGGTCACCGATTTCGCTGAAACTTCGCCTAGGGGGATTATTTGGGGTGCTGACCACGAATCTGATATCCGTTCTTCACGATTCGGCTGGATAATATAGATACAGGAAGGCACAGGATTACATTCTTAAAGTTTCTGCCGGTAGGGCAGGTAGAGACAGAATCTTGAAAATCGGATGTCAGATTCGTGATCAGCACCCCAAATAACCCCTCTAGACGAAGTTTCAGCAAAAAAATTGACCAAAGTCTTGTCGGTGGAGTCGGAACTTTTATCTAGTGCCACAAATTATCTATCGTTACATAACTACAGCTTCACACAAAATAGGCTTAAAATAAGTGACACACAGAAGTGAACATTTTAGCTAATCTGTAGTTTGAAACATATGTTATATGTAAACGTGCTCTATAACACACTATAATACCCCTAGTGGATCACCTATATGATAAACATGGATTTTGCAAAAGTGCAAAACAAACGCAGTGTGCTGGATCCAAACCCCCGATCCCTCGCTCACGAGCCCGAGCGCTTCCCTATTACGCCACCTGTGCACCGCCCTGACGCGATACGAGCTCTCCTCCCGCGCGCGCCCGTCAGCTGTGGAGCACGTGAATCAACAAAGCGCCAACACGCGACCTCCGTCGCCCCTAACTCTGCGCAGAGTTGTATTGGGGTTGAGATACCTGCAGTTTGTTACTACCCAGAGAGAGGCGGTTCTGCCCATATATGTACAACATTTGCGCCGTTCCCACCTACCGTTGAGATAGTATCCTGGTAAGCCAAAGCTGTTGTTGTGCGTGCTCTTCTTTAGGTTGCTGAAGATGAATTTATGAGTAAATTTTTATGTATAACGAAGGAATATAAATGGGCTTCCACAAAAGACGCCGCTATGTGCAGAACGATTTGTTGTGAACAAAACTGTTGAATCGGGCGGGTTCGTACGTACACCCCCTGCTTTACGCTCATGATGGCCCATTGTACCACGGCGTTAAGGATCTCTGTAGAGGTTACATGCTTGCGCGGTTTTAATGCGCTAGCATCCTGCCTGGAGTGCATAGTGTGGTGTTCGAGTTCCTTCTGTCGTAGGAGTGTATTACAACAACGTGCTCTTGTAACAACATGGGACCTCTATGACATCCAAATGGCCGCTCTAGGCGTGCAAAACCACCTAAACAGAATTTTAATGATAATACAATTCTATCCACTTGGTGTAGGAAAACAGGGTCTATCCTAGTCAGAATAAAAGAAAAACGAAAAGCAAAACAAATATAAATAGTTTGACCTATTTCAGTTAAGAAAGCGCAAATTAGCGATAGGTCCACTTGTCGCCAGTTCAGTACTTCGCCTCTGTAGCACAGTTCTGGTAGTTTCAATGCTGCTTCCAGAAAATTGAAAGAGACAAGTGTCCACTTCCTATCAGGATCAGGATAGAAAAGGATGACATTTTGTATCAAGTATTTTGTATTATTTTTGCTTTATAGGCAAGAACAAAGCACAATTCAGTGACATAGTGAACGCGCTGCAACAATAAACCATGAGGTGTTGAATATCACCCTTGGACAAAGCTTTTCCGCCGAAAAGTTGAACAACTGAAACTCGATATACGCTTCATCAATATATTCACGAAACTTCTGCATCCGAATTCTTCTTCTTCTTCTTTAGCGTTTGTCCCGCTTCGTCGCGGGGTCCGCTCTTCTGGTGTTACGACGCCACCTTTCCCGATCCTGCGCTTGATCAGGGTGGACACCAGCTACTTTCATGTCCGTGTGTAACGTATCGGACCAACGCTGCTTCGGGCGTCCTCTAGGCCCTTTCCAGATACTTCCAACTCAAGGCCTATCTTGCGGACGTTGTCTTCTTTCCCACGCAGAGCGTGGCCGTACCATCGCAAGCGAGCTTCGCGCATCTTGTCCGATATCGGCGCGACACCGAACTTCTGCCGAATAGCATCATTTCGAATGCGGTCCATGCGGGTGACTCCAGCCGTCCAGCGCAGCATCTTCTTCTCCATGACGCTGAGACGCGTTTCAACTTCCTTAGTCGCAGGCCAACATTCATCGCCGTACATCGCTACCGGCCGCACGACTGCTCTGTAAATCTTCGACTTTAGGTGCTCTGGGATCTTCTTATCGCAGTGCACGCCAGTCAGCGAACTAACGCAACTTGGACCAAGCTGCACTCACACGTGAGTTCACTTCAACCATCAGACCGCCGTCAGACGCTATTGCTGATCCCAGATACTTAAAGACGAAAGTGTGTGGAAGCTCAGTACCGCTAATCTTAATGGAGCCGGACTCGTTCACGTCAGTCGTTAGGTACTCGGTCTTCTTGACGTTCAATTTGAGTGCGAACCTCGCCAGACGGTCGCACTAAGCTTGCACCTGCCGCTCGAGATCTTCTTGGTCTTCGCAAGCGAGCATCACGTCATCAGCATAAATCAGCGTCCATGGATCTGCTTCAGCCTCGGAGGGGCGATCTTTAGGGTGCAGATCAGCGGTCGATGCTGTGGGCGACCGTCTCATACGGCACGATCTTCGCGTCTGTGACAATGCTCCGGTCACGATCCTTGACAAGCACAAAGTCTAGTTGAGACTTGGAGCTCCCACTATAATATGAGATGAGGTGGGAGTGGCGTTTTCGGAAGACGGTGTTCACAGTGGTGAGGCTATGCGATTCCGCATACTCAAGAATACGCTCACCATCGGGGTTACGAGACCCGTATCCGAAACCACCATGACAGCTGTACCCGTCCTTCGCAGCACCTACGTGCTCAATAAGACCAGCGACTATGATACATCTTTCGACGGTACCTTCGCTGTCTTCTCATCAAGCAGGTTCCAAAACTCATCCTTGGCCAGCCGCTCTGCGGAGCGCAGAGAAGAAGTAATAGAGTCGCTCCTTCGCGGCGACAACGATCTTCATCAATCGATCGTCAAAGCGCTCGACGCTTACAATCGAGTCACGAAATCGTTCGGAGACGATTATTCCGACACCACTGTGGTCCTGGGACTTCCACATAGAACGACCTTGAAGCCACGTCCTATGTCTCTTGACTTGCTACAGGCGCACCTCGTCTCCTGCACCGCACAGAAATCAACTCTCCTTCGCTCCAGTGCTTCAACCAACTCGCACGAGCGGCCCGTCAACGCACCCACATTCAGCGTTGCCACGCGGGTCCTGCTTACGTTACTGGACTTTAAACTTGCTCAGTTGTCCCCCGATGCCGTCCTCGCATCAGGGACCCTCGCATACTTTCCACACTCGCCGGGCTTTGCGAGTGCGCGTCGGCTCCAGCGGACGCCGTAGCACTATCTCGAGAAACTTGAACTGTCATACACCATGCGATGTGACATGGGTCCTCGTAGGCCGGCCTGTCACAAGGGCCTGTCGCCTGCATTCGAATGTCCGTGATTAGCTTAGCTCGCAGAGCGAGCCGTTTCCAGTGGCACCACGTGGAGGAACGGACATCGCCACCAAACTTCTGCATCCGAATATGTGGCACAAATATTGCCAATGAACTAATATCTATGGGAAATTTCTCACTGGAAGAGGGTTGAAGTGCAATCTCCTGAACAGCTTGACTGTGATTCATAAGCCATGCGCGCTCACTCCCTAGTTTTTTTTTAGGAGGGACTATGACCTCTTTAGGCACTACGAAGCACAAGTTTGCAGAGGAATTGCTTCCGACACGATTCATACCGATGTAGAGCTACTTGGCCCTTTCCCCTTTTCACAGTTGCTCTCTTTCATCTTTGAACTACCGTTAAGGAAACATGCAGTCAGCGTGGTTATGAATTCCCAGGGGAAGAAAGACAGCAAGCAACTGGAGGAGTTCAGTCCCCTTGAAATTAGCTACTAATTCGACGTGGGGATTATGCTGCAACTCTACTTCCGCCTCACATTTTCTGCACATTACAGATCAAAAATAAGGGTAGATGTCGGATTACTTTACCACCATCCGGATGTTCCGCACGGTGGTTGCTCTTTATGTTTTTTTCGCATTTTATAAGCTTTTTGGAAGAGATGATGGAAACATTAACAATTAAAAAAAACAAATAACGCTAACATCTTCTTCTTCTTCTTCTTCTTCTTCTTCTTCTTCTTCTTCTTCAGCGTTTGTCCCCTTCGGCGTCATAACACCAGAATAGCGGGGTCCGCTATTCTGGTGTTATGACGCCACCTTTCCCGATCCAGCGCTAGATCAGGGTAAACACCAGTAATCTTCAAGTCCGCATGTAACGTATCAGCCCAGCGCTGCTTCGGGCGCCCTCTAGGCCGCTTTCCAATTACCTCGAAGTTAAGGCCTATCTTGCGGACGCTGTCTTCCTTTCCACGCAGAACGTGACCGTACCATCGCAAGCGAGTTTCGCGCATCTTGTCGGCTATCGGCGCGACACCGAACTTCTGCCGAATAGCATCGTTTCGAATGCGGTCCATGCGCGTGACTCCAGCCGTCCAGCGCAGCATCTTCGTCTCCATGACGCTAGGCGCGTTTCAACTTCCCTGGTCGCAGGCCAACACTCGGCGCCGTACATCGCTACTGGCCGGACGACTGCTCTGTATATCTTCGACTTCAAGCGCTCCGGTATCTTCCTATCGCAGAGCACCCCAGTCAACGAGCGCCACTTGGACCAAGCTGCACTCACGCGTGAATTCACTTCAATCATCAGTTTGCCGTCAGACGTGACTGCTGATTCCAGGTACTTAAAGACCGAAGTGCGTGGGAGCTCGATGCCGTTAACCTTGATGGAGCTGGACTCAGTAACGTCCGTCGTTAGATATTCGGTCTTCTTCACGTTCAATTTGAGTCCAAACCGCTCTAAGCGATCACACCAAGCTTGCACCTCTCGCTCGAGTTCATCTTTATCTTCGCCAGCGAGCATTACGTCATCAGCATAAAGCAACGTCCAAGGGACGGGGTTCTGAAGATCTCGTGTGATGGCATCCATGACGACAACAAAGAGGAGTGGGGAAAACGCAGAACCCTGATGTACCCCGACAGAGATGGGAAACTCCATCGAGGTTCCAGCTGCAGCTTGAACTCGACTCTTTGGACAAGAGTAGAGAATTCGCACCCACTCTATGAGCTCTTCAGGAACTCCATGATGTCGCAAGGCGTACCATATCACTTCACGCGGTACGCGGTCAAAGGCCTTCTCTAAGTCGAGAAAGGCGATATGCACTGGCTTCTGTTTCTCGCGATGCTTCTCTATCAGGAGGCGGGCGGCGTGTATGGCATCAATGGTGCCACAGCCAGCCACGAAACCGCACTGACTGCTGGAAAGCTGGACGATGTCACGAATTCGTCCGTCGACAATTCGCTCAAAGATCTTCATGCTGTGCGAAAGCAAGCGAATCGGAGGTAGCTGGAGCAGTCTGCAGGACTACCCTTCTTCTTCCAAATCGGAATCGTCGTGCTTTGGAGCCAACACTCAGGCACCTTCTTCTCCGCCACAACCTGATTGAAGAACTTCGCCAACCACTCTGCCGGGTAATAAAACTTTGACTTCCACAGGTCAGCCGCCACGTCGTCGGGCCCAGTCGCTTTGCCTGGCCTCATCTTCTTCAAAGCAGCTTCAATCTCCTCCACGGTGATCTTCTGAACGGGGCCGTGGGTTGGAGACGTTGAGGGGATGGCTGGATGAGGAAATTCTACTGTAGAAATTTCCTCAAAGTAATCGCGCCATCGCTTCAATGCCTTCTTGCGGTCCATAAGAAGATGGCCGTTCTCATCATTGATGCCGAAGAACTTCTCGATGTCCTCGGTCTGACGATGGCGAGTCGGTACAGATACCGCTCACCATCGCGCGACTCGAGCTTCTCGTTGACATCTCCATAATGAGTGGTTTTTCAACAGCCACGGCCTTCTTTGCAGCTTTCTTCGCTTCGTGGTACTTCCGCCAGTTATCGGCCGTCTTTTCGCCGAGAAACACGTGATAGAGCGTCTTCTTCTCTCGAACTTTGGCTTTCACTCATCTGTCCACAGCCAGGCCTGCTTGTCGACCTTCCGTCGTCCAGGCTTCGTGATGCCGAGCTCCGACCGTGCAGCGTGACGAATCGCGTCGGTGGCCTTCTCCCAAGTTTCGTCGACAGTTGTCACTGTCGGTAACCGCACGCGAGAAATCACAGCTGTTTCCTTCTCTTTCATTCGCCACCACTTGATTCTTGGTGCACCGCGACCTGCTCGACCTGCTTCAGCCTCGGAGGGGCGATCTTTAAAGTACAGATCAGCGGACGATGCTGTGGGGCGACCGTTTCATACGGCACGACCTTCGCATCTGTGACAAGACTTCGGTCTCGATCCTTCACAAGGACAAAGTCTATCTGAGTCCTGGTGTTCCCGCTATAGAACGAGATGATGTGGGAATCGCGTTTGCGAAATATGGTGTTCACTATGGTGAGGTTGTGCGATTCCGCATATTCAAGGATACGCTCACCATCTGCGTTACGCGACCCGTAACCGAACCCACCATGACAGCCGTACCCGTCTTTCGTCGCGGCGACGTGCCCGTTGAGGTCACCAGCGACTATGATGACATCTTTCGACGGTACCTCTGCTGTCTTCTCATCAAGCAGGCTCCAAAACTCTTTTGGCTTGATCCGAGCAGCCAGTCTGCGGAGCATACGCAGAGAAGAAGTGATAGAGTCTCTCCTTCGCGGCGACAACGATCTTCATCAATCGATCGTCAAAGCGCTCCACGCTTACAATCGAGTCACGAAATCGTTCGGAGACGATTATTCCGACACCACTGGTGGTCCTGGGACTTCCACATAGAACGGCCTTGAAGCCTCGTCCTATGTCCCTTGACTTGCGGCAGGACCACCTCGTCTCCTGCACCGCACAGAAATCAACTCTTCTACGCTCCAGTGCTTCAACCAACTCGCACGAGCGGCCCGTCAACGTACCCACATTCAGCGTAGCCACGCGGGTCCTGCTTACGTTACGGGACTTTCGGACTAACTCAGTTGCCCCCCGATGCCGTCCTCGCATCAGGGACCCTCGCATACTTTTCACACTCGCCGGGCTTTGCGAGTGCGCGTCGGCTCCCGCGGACGCCGTGGCACTATCTCGATAAACCTGAACGATCATACACCATGTGATGTGACATGGGTCTTCGTAGGCCGGCCTGTCACAAGGGCCTGTCGCCTGCAATCGAATGTCCGTGATCGGCTTAGCTCGCAGAGCGAACAGTTTCCAGTGGCACCACGTGGAGGAACGGACATCGCCACCAATAACGCTAACATCTGTTGGGGCAAAACTGATACCTATTCACCAACCAGGAGGGGTGAAGGCTTGGGTTGCATCGCCTCGCTTCAAACTAAGAGTTTGTCTTATGCTTTCTCCTGCTCACGGAACTTAATTTTACTTTGATTTTTGATATATTTTAATTAATGTTTTTTGAATGTCACGCTGCTGTATTGAGTGTATCAAGTATGTTGTAATGTATTTCAGACTAAAAGTTAAAAAAACGAATGAAAAATGTCCAGCTTCATTTCCAAAATGGTGTTCACGAATACAACCCTGGTCTTTGAAGATCAAAGCTAAACCCTGCCACAGCCGATGGTTTCTTTGCAGTGAAACGAGGTTGATTGTGGTGCACTGAAATGAGTGTGAGGACAATTTAAGAGGAATCAATGGAATAAAACAGTAATCAAAGGAATCACTTCCCCTTCGAAGAACAGTCATTCCTCGCCGATCACTACGAGTCCCTAAGCAGCGGTTGAAGTGTCGCATTCAACGATGCGAAAGAGCCTGCTCTTCTCAAGCAGTCATCAGTTAAATATTCTGCAGAACAATATGTGACGTTCGAAGTCTTGCGAGCGTCACTTGCAGAGCCCACCCCCCCCCCCCCTGATGCACAAGGCAGGTAGTGCCTACCAGGGTAAGTGCTGCTCATTCGAAACAGAGGAGTGAGGATGTGTGTTTTTACAGCAATTCTGGCTGTACCGTTTAATACTTTGTTACTTCACTCAAACACTTCTTGCTATCATTCGACTCAAAAACGCGGCGATCCAGAAGACTGCATGCCGGGATTCCTTTCAATGCACTGTATGATTTCTGCCTGCCTTCGCTTTAAGTCAAGTTTCAATACATTATTTTTCATAAAAATGGATATTCCCACAAAATTTCAAACAGCATGTTAACATGCATTAATGCTGCTTACTTCAACCAGCAAAATGAAGACGTACACGTATTTTCTACAATTGTTTTTGTTGTGTCTTTTACAAGTGTATAACTTAAAGCAAACAGCACTTTTGCTATCAATCAAAGGAAGAACGCAATTCGCCTCTACTGGTTACTTAACGAGGGCGATCGTCAGCCCTGCGGTGGATCCTATGCGCCTCTGAAGACGACGGAGTCGAAACGTCAGGCCGCAAATAAAGATCCACCTACAAACCTCGTGTGGCACAAAATACTGACACATAAGAACTCACCATGCCGAGGTTTCAAGAAGAGAGAAGTTGGGAAGAACGCAATGTCCTGAGACAGCTCACGGAGCAGTTCTTCATTCAGCACTTAGTAAACTGTTGCATTCCTGCACTTATTTAAAACTGCTTTTAGATCATTGCTTTTCTTAAAAAATATTAATTTCAGTTCAAATTCAAACAGCAAGTTCACTTTTCTGGAGAATTTCTGGTGTAATCCGAAGGAGGATCGTTTTGATTTGGAAAGTGTTCGGCTTGAGAGAAGAAAAGCGTCTAGCTTGTTTAGAAGAGTGTTCCATTTGGTTTACAAAGAGTCTAATTTGACGGAAAAATGGCACATATGACTACAATTTACTATAAATAGTCGCTATAAATCTGTGGAGGGCATAACTGCTGAATGTCGTTGTAGTGCAGGCCCAGGAACGAAGGAGTATGGAAACATACGGTGTCTGATCGATAGTTACCTCGTTACACTGCTATGAATTCTTCTTATTGCAGGGACTTCATTTCTCTTCAAATAAAAACAAAAGTAGACTGAAGCATTAGCCGGTATTTCGAAAGAGTTCGCAGCGCATTCCAGAATGGGGATTCGGATGTGGGTGTGAAGGCTATAAAATAGAGAAACTAAAAATTGTAGTAAGTGAAACAAACGAAGACACAACAGAATTCACTGATTTATCTATGCGTAGATTACATGCAAAAAAAAACAAACAAAAACAAGCAGGGACGTGAAATCGTATCGAGAAAGAAGTTCTTTGGAAATATGTTCAACAATGCTCTTCCAATGTTTCTCACATTTGGTAAAATGATTTTCTTTTCAAGCTTTAGGAGTTCAGAGCCAGAGCAATGTTAGAAAAATCCCGACCTAGCATAACTCCCGGCTCATTAGATCGAGACTAACCTGTCAGAAGGTGAAGAATATGGAGGCTGCAGAGAAAGGCACAACATAGCATTTGTTAACTTATACCTAGCACTTTTGTAGAATTTTCGAAGAAAATTCATACAACATGCCTGCTTCCTCCAACTTTAATTGCGGAAGTAAACCAGCTTATGAAACGTGTGCGTATTAATAGCACTTCATCAGTCTTACTTCCTCGTTATTGTATATGAACTTGAAATTGCTCACAGCATAACATCATGAATTATCCGAGTCGGTGGGAAGCAGTCATGTGTGAATGAGCGTAGAAGTATTGGCAAATATGAGGAAGCCCTAAAAAAGGATCGGACAAAAAGGTGGGCAGCAAGCGCTGTATCCATGTTGAAGTCGCCCTGCTGGCACATCCTTATCTCTCACAACATAGAGAGTAGACGCCAAAACAGCAAGGCGGTCTGCATATTTTCTACAATCCTTATGCGATGCAGAGGGAGATAAGACACCTTTGCGAAAAGTGTAGGAGTAGTAGCTTTTAGTCCCCACTTCCATGACCAGTGTAAGTAAGCAATTGCGTTTCCTGGCTACCTGAGAGGATTTTGTTTTAGCATCTAACCTGCCCTCCTTACTTTTGGAGAATGGCATCATTATATAGGTTCCCGTAACCCAGATTGGTGGCTCCAGAGAATCCTTCTTTAATGTCTAACGTTGCCGCTTCAATCTTACATGCTCGCCTGGTTTTGTTTCTTTTCCTTTTTTCTGTTATTTGGGCCTATTTTTTGTTGTTCTCATATATAGTGCGCCTTTTTCAGACGCAGTTCAATAAATCAATAAATCAATAATAAACAGAAATATGGAAAATCGCATGCGAGCATGCAGCGCGGAAGAAACTCCAGAGGTCGAAAAGCCATCCGGTAATCCTGCGCTCGAAATCAATCATCTAGCTAACGAACAGCTTCAAGAAGAAGGCTCGAAAGGGCACAAGGCAGTGAGAGACATTGTCTCTTCCTCCAGCTGAACGGTTAGAAAACGCTCTGGCATGAGCACGTGCAGTTTGAGAACGGCCCTACGAATACGAACAACTATTTCTTGCGCTCTTCAGATATCTTAGCGCACGACATGTTAGAATCGCCGCTATCCTCATAACCTTCCCTGGAATGAAGCCACTTTAACGACTACTCGAAAGGCTTAGGCAGGCTAGCACTTCACTATGCAGTGTTCACCACCACACTGCTCTCGAGAGATTTAGTCCAGCTAGAGCTTGAAGTTGCGTGCGAATCTCGATGCGATCTCTTCGTTTCTCCCATCTCCTTGTTCCAAAATTCGCCGATTGTTGGGCGGGACAATTGTTTGTTCATTCTTATTCATTTATTTAAGGCGTAGGCAAAAGTCTTGGGTGAAACGTTAACCGACAACAGTAAAAGATACCATGATCTGAGTGACGTGCTCTGCCTTATTAGCAATACGTGCGTGATAATGGCCGACAATGGCAACCTTGAGGTGTTTTCTATGTAGAACAACTACAACTCTGCACAGACACCGTCAGCAAGGCTTCGTACTTTCCAGCAGCTTGGAGTTACTGAGAACCCGATAGCCCAGAAATTTGACCTGAGTCGAGATCTAGCAGTGGAGAGCTTAAAATTGGATTTTCAACTCCATACCTTGCCAGTTTTCCGGTATCAAGGGCAACTGATGAATTGACTTCAGCTCTTTTCGCCGTATAATATAACAAGATCCGTGATTTTGCAACTAATTCCCAGCGATGGAAAACGAAGATTCGGAGCCCTATGATAATCGTATGGAATTGAACTACAATCCATTGAAGATCAAAGCTAACCCAAAATCTGACTAAAAGGGAGGGTGATGCTCAGCGTCCGCAATTCTTTTGTAGAATATAACGCATTTGGGGCTTCACTCTGAGACTACTCAACTAATTCGGAATGGTGAGGGCATACAACAAGAGCAGAAATTGTGATAGAACTTGTGGAACACTGCTGAATGTTGGAAAAAACTTGGAGAGCAAATCTTTAATTTGAACTTGTCGCCCTTTTGCTAGGAACTGCCGAGTCTATTCAGGCTCTCCTCCATTTTGAACAACAATCTTCCTATCGATTCTATCCTAGTTTGTCGAATCCTTTTGAAAAATCGAAATCCCGCTCTATTTCCCCTATTTTCACCTGGAATGTTCTACCAGATAGGTAATTAGCAATCCATTTGATGAGAACCGGATGAAAGCGTAACACTTCCAACTTTAATAGGAGCTTTCTATGGCACACTCGATCAACCGCTTTTGCGAAGTCAAAATATATGATGTCGCAACTGTGTTTGTTATTAACTGCATTTGACCAATCATCGAGACATTCAAGCAAATTAGATTCTACAGAACGCCCTGGAACAAATCCGTGCTGTTCCTGACTGACAATTCCACGAGAGAGAACATAGCTGATTATGTGGTCCTTTAGCACCTTTTCAAAAAGCCTACACAAGATGGAAGTTATACTAACTGGTCGATAATTCTCCGGGTTATAAGCCGGTTCCTTCTTTTAACGGGCGTAACAAATGCATGTTTCCAACGCAGGGGAACCTCACTGTACATCAATGACTGATTGAAGAGATATGCTAGAGGACCACATATAACAGTAGCAACTTTCTGAAAAAAGAGAAGCGGGATACTGTCAGGTGTTACAGATGTAGACCTCGGCCATTTCATTAATAAGTCATAGATTGTTTTTGTATCAAACCAAGGAAAATCAGGCATTGGATCGAAATCAGGCGAAGTAGTAGATGGAGTTTTGCCATCGTCATGTTGAAAAACTTTTACAAATGTGTTTGCCAGCAAATTCGCTTTGTCCTGTGATTTTATCGCAATGCCTTTCTCATGTTTCAAACTCCCTACGTAACTTGGTTCACGAGTTCTGCTATTTATGTACCTATAAAAACACTGCTTATTACGAGATTCAACTACTTTCTTGTCTAAATGAGCATTGTATTTTCTTAATTTTTTGAAGAATTTTTCAGAAAATTTTTTATATTGAGCCCACTCGTTGGAACGTCTGGCTTCATGAAACAAACAATTACGATGGTCCAGCATATTCTGTAAATATTGAGGTAGATGTGTAGTCTTGAAAGATGTAACCATCTCCCATGGAACATAATGCTCAATAGTGTCATGAAGTATCGATATAAAAAGCTCATATTTCCCATTTAAATTTGTTTCGCATTCAAAAAGTTCAATCCACCTAATTTTAGCAAGATATGCATTCACTTCCTGAAAGTTGCATTTTGAATACACTCGTCGATAAACCGGCAAGCTATGAATTTGGATAGATGTAATGTCGAAAGAAATACTGCAGTGATCACTCAGACCTACAGGACTTAGCACTTGGGCGCTACTGATCAGTAAATCATTACTGGAGAAGAGAAGGTCCAGTATGTTGCTCTCTCTCGTCGGTTCCGTTACATGTTGAGAAAGGTTGTGGCAATCTGCTAATTCTTCTAAGCATGCAAGGTTAGATGAAGGCAAGGAACTACCGTTCTTAAAATTGGGCATATTGAAGTCACCTACAATAATAGAATGCAGTTCACAAGCTATTAAGTCGCTCAGTACTTTGCAAAGTTGAGCTGTCATAGCGGCTGTGCAGGAAGGAGCTCTATACAATAATACAAAATTTGTGTGTCTTTCATTTTTATTTGCCTTCGAAAGCTCTTCCATGGAGGTAAGAGCGTTCTTTTCTACGGATCAGCCTTTTGGAAGACTAAACTTATTTTCCGACACCTCCTTTGACCTCGGGACTTTTATTGGCTTCCAGATGCGCTAAGAAATGGTTCTTTAGAATTCCTATGAAAGTCCTACCAAAAAACTGAGTATGCAGCGAAGCGCTACCAGAGATTATTATGCTGGTAAAAGTTTTATATTTAATCATTGATTAGCTCAGTATTTATTATCAGCTAGCTGATCTGAGAAACAGACAGAAATGTTTCCGTTTTATAGAGATTTTTCCATTAAGACGGGAAGCACTGCCTATAAAAGCTCAGCCAAGGAACGTGAGTACAACCTACCTGGCTACCACCAACCAACGACGGTCAGACGGACAATCATTGATTAGTCCACCGCTGCAACATCGTCTGGAGCACTCATCTCCCAGCGGCCGTCATGGGTCTATCGCCTGCCTACGACAATACAAACAACGTCGATAGATTGGGTTAGTAATTGGACAATGAATAGTTGTCGATATCCTTGTTTATTTCAGGGATCAATATCTCAGCACGATCAATAACAGTTAGACGCCGTAATAGCCATCAGAGTAGATGCCGATTGGTCGGTAATTTCTTAGATTGTTGAGTGGGGCCTTTTTAGAAATGGACGTCACAAACGCATGCTTCCATTAGCATCTGGCGGGATTTTCTAATCTAGCGTTACTCACATTGTGTTTCAAAGGGTGAACTTTATGATGTACCATGATTTTCTATAAGGAGCAGTGGACTGATATTCGGGCACACAATAGAAGATTTTGCCTACTTTGACATCACTCCAGTATTCTTCTCCCTGCTAAGCCAAGATGTAGGGTTGATTCGGGGAAACGCGGCATTTCTTTGCCATTCCTATAAAGGGTTCTTGTCCTAATCCGTTGCATTTTATTCCTTGGTAAAGGCAACACCTATTTGGTCAGCTTTAACGCTTTAATTGCAAATCAGCTCTCCATCGTTTCTGACCAAACTAGGAATTTTATAGTTTTTTCAAACACGAAGGTTTATAAATGTATAGAGTGTTGTACTAACTTCAGACGCAGGCCCTTACCTTTCCAGACGCGTTATATCGGTTAAAAGTGGCACCCCTTCATGTGCCACCTCACCGCGGTGAAGGGGTGAACATCACTTTGTGATGGCTAACGGCACAAACGGTCACGCAGTACGCGACGCTTTTGTCGTGTATGGGCGGCTCTCCTGTATCCCTGGCCAGGAACATGTGAGTAACCAGACCACCGCTATGGCTCAAACAACTAAACCCACGCCCCAGTCCTCCGCGCGCCGGAGGTGGACTTCTATGACGTCGGTTGCATCCACCTCCGGCGAGGGGCCATCTAATCTCGGAGTTAAACTATCAGGACGTCATTGGAATCGGACTACCGGAAACTCCCTCCCACCACGACACGGAAACTGCCTATTCGTCTGCACTTATAACTGCCGTTCGATCGCATCTGAGCAGGATCTTCGGACACTGCTTTACAGAAGCCGCAACATCAAATACGACGTTGTCGCCCTGCAGGAAACGAAAGGCAGAACGGAAACCATAAGAAGGACCAACCACAACGAGCTTCTCATTATCGGAGCAAAGGTGGACAGAAAGAATATTGGCGGAGTTGGATTTCTCCTCAATTCGACAGTGCACCACCTAGTAGACTCTTACAAGATCATCAGTCCGCGAGTAGCTGTTCTTCGTCTGCAAACCAAAGATCAAGGAACCATCTCCTTCATAAATGGATATGCTCCAACATCTGCGGCCACAGATGAAGAAAAGGAGGAATTCTACAAGCTGTTCGAAAGGACTGTCAATGACGAGAAGAGCTAATACAAAGTTGTCGTTGGTGATTTTAACGCTATCGTCAGTACGAATGATCACGACGAATGGAGGCTAGGACCACATGGAACTTCCTCAAGGAACGAAAACGGAGAGCGCTTGATAGACTTCCTATCCGCGTGCCGTCTCTACCATGGAAATTCCATGTTTAAGAAGCCTTCAAACCGACGAGGGACCTGGGAAAGCCCAAATGGAGAAACACGTTCGGAGATCGACCATGTTCTTACAAACAGACGCTGAAGTCTGTTGACGTCTCCGTGCTGCCTTCATTTGACACCGGCTCGGATCACCGTCTTGTCCGTGCGAAGCTGACTCTCAAAAAGAGGATGTTCAAGCGTGACACTCATAAACCGGCACCGGTGAGGATCCCCACATTCAAGTCTGAGGAGTTGGAATGTGCAATAAAGTCGTATGATTGGAATCTTCTTGAAGATCCATCGGAAGACTACGACCTTCTCTCCAAAGGACTGTTGAAATGTGCTAGCAGCTCTTGCGAAATCACATCATCGTCTGCTTCAAGACTCAACGCACATGCGATTAAACTCTTGGAGCAAAGAAGAGCTGTTAAACTGGATCCTAATGCTTCCCATCTGGAAAAAGTCACCATCTCGAAGGCCTGTCGAATTGCAGTGAAGGAGTCCATTCAAGCCTACAGAAGATTGAAGCTGTTAGAAGCCGCTGGGAAAGGTTCAAGCATAAAGCGCTGCAAACGAGATCTCTGCGATCAGAAGGCAATAATGTCAGCCCTTGTGGATAAGGATGGAACAACGCAAACGTCTCGAAGAGCGATGGAGGCCATCGTTCAAGAATTCTACACAGATCTGTTCCGTTCTTCCATCACTGTCCCAAAATGCTTGATGCCACCAGCTGAGGAAGTACCTCCCATTCTGGAATCAGAAGTTGCTCATGCCATCAGAAGGATGAAGCCGGGCACTGCTCCCGGACAGGACGGCATTTCTGCTGATCTCCTTCGTGCGGGTGGCAGTGCCCTCTGCTCACTTCTTGCCAAGCACTTCAACCACTACCTTCGACTTGGTAGGATTCCGGACTCATGGAAGGAATCGAAAACAGTTTTAATCTTCAAAAAAGGTCAGCAGGAGGATATCAACAACTATCGACCCATCAGTCTTCTCTCGGTTGTGTACAAGATCTTCACCAAGATGCTGCTTAACCGCATGGAGCGTTGCTTGGATGAATATCAACCAGTGGAGCAAGCAGGGTTTCGCAAGGATTTCTCCTGCATGGACCATATTCAGACTGTCTCACAGCTCATCGAGAGGAGCCGCGAATACCACCTCCCACTTGTCCTTTTCTTCGTGGATTACCGGAAACCGTTGATTTCCACAGAGCGTTCGACTCTGTGGAAATCAACGCCGTTTTGAACGCACTTGTGCACGCTGGTATACCATCGCCCTACATCCGACTTCTCGACGAATGCTTCTCGAACACATCGACTACCATCCAGCTGTTCGATCGAAAGCTTAAAATTCCTATCGGGAAAGGAGTACGGCAGGGAGACACGATTTCTCCCATGCTATTCACAGCGGCAGTCCAGGATGCCATGAAAGACTTGAACTGGGACGATAAAGGCTACCTTGTCGACGATAAACGGATCAGCAACCTTCGCTTCGCCGACGATATTGTTCTCATCTCTACCAGCACGGCAGAAGTCGAGGAAATGCTGAACGAGCTCAATGTGGCAGGTATGAAGATTGGATTGGACATGAATATGTCCAAAACACAATTTATGGCCAACCAGTGATGTGACACAGGACTCGTAAGGTTAAATGGAGTCGCTCTACAACAGGTCGACTCCTACGTCTATCTGGGAAGAGAGCTGAACATGGATAACGACCTCGCTCCTGAAATCGCCCGCAGGAGACCCGCAGCATGGGCAGCCGTCAGTTCGATTCGCGAAGTCACCGATCAGGTCAAGGATCCCGGCCTCAGGGCCTCGATATTCAACGCCTCTGTACTGCTTGCGATGTGTTACGCGACGGAAACCTGGCCCGACAACAAGACAATCGCCAGAGCGATGCAAACTACGCATCGTGCACTGGAGAGATGTCTTCTAAGGACAAGCCTTCGTCAGCAATGGCTAGAAGGCCTACGAAGCTCGGAGCTACGGGAGAAGTCGCAATTAGCCGACCCGCTGCAGTACATGAAGAAGTCCAAATATCGCTGGGCCGGACACCTGCTTCAACGAAAGGACGATAGATGGAGTCTCCGTGTCACAGAATGGCTCCCGAGAGACCATAAGAGACCACTGGGACGACCGCCAACGCGATGGGCAGACTCATTCTCAAGATCTTTCAGAGAGCGGAGTCTGCCTCACTGGATGCAAGCAGCCAGAGATCGAGCGGTCTGGTAGAGTTGTGGTCCCCGCTGGGAAGACCTCCAGCAGACAAAAAGACCATCAAAGTAAAGTAATAAGTAAAGTGGCAGGAAAACAGATAGTTGTTAAAGAATGGTGGTTGCCTGTATAAGTATTATATTTTGAAGAGGAAAGGTTCCCTGAATTCTATTAATAAAAGATCGTGTGCCAGATAGGTCAACGAAACATTTGTGCGAATTACGAGATGAGCAACGATTAGGAAATGGATGCTAGCGACTGTTGTGCACGATCCTCTGAAACGAAATGTGAAGATTTAACCAGAAAATTACCTGCACCACGCGAAAGGAGCTCGCTAAAATAACCAAACCCTCGGAGATGCCCATTGATTTTTTTCAAGTATTTGATAATCTTAGTCTATTAGCATATTAGCCAGTCTATTAGCTTTTAAGTAGCGCCTTTGTTTCTTTTAGTGGATATGCAAAAGCAGAAAAGTCCGCCCAAGTAAAAACCAACGACCATATCGAAATCGGCGCCTGTACTTTTACAGGTATCTAAAGTGAATTTACCAAAAAAATCTGATTTATCTTGAGTAGAATTTCGTGAGTTTTGGGATGGATCCTCAATTCTGCTTGGCAGTGTATGATAGAGCGTCTATTGCAGGCGAAATCTGAACGCCACTGCTCAGAAGACCAGTGCAGATGAACTTTAACGGCAACACATTTAGCTGCCTGCGGAAAGGCTATTTTAGTCAGCACGTTTTCTGTGGCGACGAATTTTCACTGAAAGTTCGTGAAAGGATGACGAGAGACAGGGCAAAACATCATTATAACAGAAGAGCCAATGCGGCAAGATGCTACAGCCTAATTTTTTTGTGTTTTGGTGTCACAATAAGTCACTGGACGTAGTATTTTTTTCGCAATGTCTAAAGAGTGCGTTTTATTCTGTCTTGTAAGCCCTACCCGTTTCGCGTCTGCTAAACCTCGCCGGTCTAATTAGTGGAGGCGAGCCGGCGGCTCCGCCTTCGTCAGTGAGCCCCGGACGTCCCTCCTCCTTCCTCCAGAATGTGCGCTCGACTCGCTATCTAGGCGGCTACGGTCGAGGATGAAAGTGCTGTCTCTGCTGCTCGCCCTACTCGCCTACTTTCAGGTCACTAATGCTATTCGATTAGGTAAGCCGTTTACCGAACTACTTCCACTCAAAGCTTTCCTGCAGTCAGACTACCTAGCCAATTCTGTGAAAACGAACCACAACCAAGACCAGCACAATCGTTACAACGTAGGAATGGCTTGTTCTATAAGTGAGCTCTATCATTCATGCTCATCGTGCTTTGAGTTGGTAGCACTCGACTCTTAGAATAGCTCCAGAATGCAGTTTTATGATGAAAGCAGACTTACAGTGACAGCTCAATGAATAGATCTGATCTCTCCCAATGTTGTGGATCTCCCTCACAAATCTATTTTATCTGTGAATCTTCAGCAATTTAAAATTGACCTCTGATGCCTAAGCCTAGCGTCTTGAGAGAACTCCCTGGGGGTTCACTTCCATTAGTGGAACTGATTGTGTCGATGCAAACGTTTCCAAGCTCTGGAAGGTTTCAGAGAGCGGAAAATGGTCTGATAACCATAGCTGATGTTATTTAGAGTTAGCATGAGACGATAAAATAAAAAACGTATTCTAAGTGAACACATCATAAGAATATTGAAAACACTATCAACGCAGGACCAGCCTGTAGAAGATTTGTAGGTCTCTTTACAGATAAAGACATATGCAGAGGTGTGCTCTATTCATTTAGGTGCAATGAAACTCACTATACTGAAGTATTATAGTACTCTCCACTTGCAGTAGTGCTCTTCGGTGGTATGCCACACCGTTCAGTGCTACTCTCCATTTGGCTCAAAATGCTCGGATTTTAATTTTGCAGGAATGTTCACAATTTCTTCTTGAACGCCACTATTTATAACCAGCAGTCGTCCGTCCTAGTGGCCGGTCCAGCTGACTGTAGCTTCAGAGTGGAAACCATGACCAATAGAAAAGCATTTACGGATGACCCTCTTTTGATTTACTGAAGCGCACGGATTTGCTAATCATGTGAATCGATTTCGACTGCACGATACAGCCTTTTTAAATGTTAAGATTTTGAACGGTTGCCCCTGGAAAAACCGTAATATCGACGTTGTTTGATTGTTCCATCTCTTCACCCGGTGCCTTGACGAGAAGTTCGCAGGCTTCTTGTTTCTCTGGCTACATTCTTCTTCTTCTTCTTTAGCGTTTGTCCCGCTTCGTCGCGGGGTCCGCTCTGTTTCTCTGGCTACATGCTGCTCTTAAATTCGTTTAAATCGCTATCGCTTTTTCAAATAAAATTTTAGTCTATATTAGTAATATCAGTGATGGTTGAATCCATTTGTTGGATGAGCCATTCCTACGAGATATCGTGGAGACATTGACCTGCGATAGTTAGCCGATAATCGCTCATCCTTTCCAGACAAATACTGTTTCACATTTCTGATTTCGAAAAGATTGAAGGCTTGGTGATGAGCCACTTGATAGAGTATGCTCGCGAGAATCGCCGCTTCCTCCGAATGCGCTACCCATCCTATTACGTAGAAGCCTTTATTAGAACTATAGCAGAAGGGAATCTCTGCCTGCTCAATCCGTAATCAAACTTTTATCGCTGTTCAAAAATCGAAGAGGCGATCGATGACTGATGTGAAACGATCGATGCAGGCCAGAAGTTTTTGTTCTTCCATGTCAAAAAGTAAGCTCCGGTCTCCTTTGTTTGGAGTTATAATTTTGCCGCAATTCGCGAATCATATTCTTTTTGAAGGACACTCTTGTAATAAGAATTCAACATGCCTATAGGAGAAGCCTCTTGTCCATTTAAGATTATTAGTTTGTAGCAGTCATGCTCACTGGCGAAAAGGCACAATCACATCTGACTTCTCACTTGTTAGGCTTTCAATGAGAATTCAAGTCTATAAGTTTCCAGGATTCCATAAAGAAAATGATGTAGCAAGTCCTGATGAAAAATCTCTGATCGAGCTCTGATTTCAAACTGGAAATGTATACAGCTTGAAAGCCTTCCCCTCGCTCGCTCCCCAGCAAAACACCCTACTCGCTACCAATTCTAAATTACGCTCAGGGCATTCGTTCGGGCCTTGCATTGCAACCCTGCCACGAATTTGATTAGAACCAGAAATTTTGTGCTATCCATTGGAGCAATCCCTCACCATGGAGAACAAATTTTTTATCCGATGTGTCCTAATCCACATTCTTAAGGCTAGGACGATTTAATCATGAGATGAAGGGGCTGGTTAAGTCACTCAAGAAGGAAAATTTTGCGCAAAGCGAGAGCGAAATAACTTTGCAGGCTTCTCTTTCTAAACAAGGATTTTCCACTAAGCTCTACTTGACATCCCTGTCAGTCAGTTTTCAAACTAAATTACATAATTTTCACCATTGGTGAGGTTTTTTCTTAATTAGTGAGTTTGAATTAAGGTGAAAGGCACCACGGTTTTCTGCTTTCTGTAGAAGCAAGGCAAGTGGAAGCGCAGCAGGAGGCTAGCTGTCACCTGGAGCGTTTGCAGTTTTTCTTCAGGTCTTCTACATTCCAAACAAGCCTTCTTTCCCTGCAGGAGAGGTGGATTGATGCCAGACTTGTCGGGGTTGCATGAAACACTGCCTCGTCCGTCGACTGACCACCGTAAGATACATGTATGATCCAAAGGCAAACTGGCTCTGCGATATACCGTAGAAGTAGGACAACGGCGCGAACACAGCTTGATTAACGTCGCCCTTTATCCTTTATCATTTTAGGCAGCAGCTCAAAGTCCAGTATATGTTGAGAGGTTTTTCGCAGCTGCTTCTGAATAATCATAAGTAGAATACTATTTTAGCGATTCTTCCTCCTGTGGACATCCAGAATCGCTGGAAGGTGAGCTTCCCGAATCGGCTGTCGCGCTTCACCGACGAGGTGCCTCGACGATTCGTTCGTGACGATCGGAAAATCTATCCGGCTAGCTTTTGGTTCCGAGGCTGATGACCAGACAGTGTAAATAAATTTTGTTACATTTGTAGAGTTAGAGCAAAGGTTATCTGCATGATGTGTAGAGTTCAGAATATTGAAAACACGGGAGTTCGTTATGCAATGGACGGATGAAATACGGATTCGATTATCCTCCTTGCCAAATGAATGGCATGTAGTGACAAGCAAATGCAAAGACGTTAAAGAGCAGTAATAGGGACATAACACAACTCAATATCGAGGCTCCCAAAAAATAGACTCCGCGGCTTATTCTTCACCCCAAAGGCGCGCTCATTGGCTGGGTACTACTAAACTCGTTTTACTTTCGATTAACCATCATATAGTATAGCAGAAGGATCGCAGATTGGTCAGCGCAAGTCGAGAGGAACTGATAAGGGAAAACCCAGGAAATGAATGAACGACCGTTACACAGCAGATCCAATACAAAATCTTCGGACTAGTTCAGTATTGGAAGCACTGTGGACTTCCAACGGTTCGGAATAATAGGTATATTGATATACCCGAACGGATATTGTTTAGAACAAGCTATGGAAAACACTAGATAGACTTGGAAACGATGCGGGCATTACAGACATTCGACAGCAAGTAGGCGGCTATAAAATCGGAAGATCGAGAGCGCATCTATTCCTAACCAACGTGATAGACTTTCACTTGCAACAGCAAACCATATTATGAAAGCCTCGGAACGACAGCAAACGGAAAATTACTGGCTTTTAATAGCCTTCGGTGAGCCACATAGTCTTGGTATTTTTGAAGACTTGAACGGTCTGCGAAACGAGTCATGCTCAGCAAAATAGACGAATGAGCGTTGCTCGTTCAAAAAACAAAAACTGGGTATATAGGTCTACTGCTGGACATCTAGATGTCAAGCTGAAGCGTTGAGTGCAAACCAGGAATCCACTTGACTACGCATCTAAATCATCTGTTGAATACGCTCTAGCTTTAGGCAGATTTATGAATGGATGCGGTATCCGTTATATCATTTGACGCATCCTGCATCTGTGAATTACGCCTACACATTAGTAAGCAAGGACTAGGAGGCAATAAACATCATGTATGTGACATCAGAGCAGTTTTAACTTTTTTCCCTGTGATAAAACTTAACCAATTGCTTTTTCCAATGCATAGAAGACTGCGTCACATTGCTGTCTGGAGGTCGTATAGAAAAGTAGTCTTCTAGTTGTTAGCAGCAGCAACTCAAGAATCTGTTACATACTCATCAGAGGAAAACCGTAACAAAAACTGAGAAGCTTTTATCCCGAATGTATTTCACATGATCTGCCCCTTTAACTCATAGTGCACGTGCACTACCACGGATTCTGACGAAGCACGAGAGCGAAGCGATGAAGATTGCAGCTTCGTCCATGCGCAATGTATCAAAAGAGAGAACACGGAGCTATGGAAGGCCATCCTTCATTACGCCCAAGGTCGGCGTGTCGTATATCACTGCACAGCCAATTCTTGGGGCTTAGGGTGGTTATAATTGTCTACCAAGACCGTTCGTTATTCCGACTTCGCTGTGCAGTTGTTTCTTCGAGGAAAAAAGGGAAAGGGATAAATATCGGCATCAATCATTCGCTCTTCGCGACGCACACCGCCTTTTGTTTTGCGAGATATCGTAGAGGAAATTTGAAAGCATGTTTGGCCTTTACAATGACTCGTGGTGGCCTTTATTGAACTTGCCGTGCTTCATCCTTTCCAGATAAGCCTGCACAAGATTCGAATCTTAAACCCCATATTAGTGTGGTCAAGCTCCGATTTCTTCGACTGTGCTATTGGCAGTATTGAACATTGTAAATGGAATAAATCTTGGGTTTTTCTCTGTTTTTTTTTTCGGTAATTCTACCGTTCAGTTCCTTTTGTTGGTTTACCTATAGGATTCTTGAAAAGCTCAAATGGAGACGGAAAAGTAGGCAAGTACTTAGCTAATTTCGCCTACAGTAACCGAACGAGCTCAAATTGGATTGCACGTAACCTTCGCTTTGATGAGGTGGAGTGTGTTGTGTTTGGTTGCAGGATCTCCTCGATCACTTGGTTCAGAGTGAATTAACTCTAGCCTAGTGGTCATCTCTCCGGATCGGGTGAGGAAGATGAGCAGTGCTTCTTCTTCTTCTTCTTCTTCTTCTTCTTCTTCTTCTTCTTCTTCTTCTTCTTCTTCTTCTTCAGCCTTTGTCCCGCATCGTAGCGGGGTCCGCTATTCTGGTGTTATGACGCCACCTTTCCCGATCCAGCGCTAGATCCGGGTAAACACCAGTAATCTTCAAGTCCGCATGTAACGTACCTAACCAGCGCTGCATCGGGCGCCCTCTAGGCCGCTTTCCAATTACCTCGAAGTTAAGGCCTATCTTGCGGACGCTGTCTTCCTTTTCACGCAGAACGTGGCCGTACCATCGCAAGCGAGCTTAGCGCATCTTGTCGGCTATCGGCGCGACACCGAACATCTGCCGAATAGCATCGTTTCGAATGCGGTCCATGCGCGTGACTCCAGCCGTCCAGCGCAGCATCTTCGTCTCCATTACGCTGAGGCGCGTTTCAACTTCCATGGTCGCAGGCCAACACTCAGCGCCGTACATCGCTACCGGTCGGACGACTGCTCGGTATATCTTCGACTTCAAGGCTCCGGTATCTTCCTATCGCAGAGCACCCCACTCAACGAGCGCCACTTGGACTAAGCTGCACTCACGCGTGAATTCACTTCAATCATCAGTTTGCCGTCAGACGTGACTGCTGATCCCAGGTACTTAAAGACAGAAGTGCGTGGGAGCTCGATGTCGTTGTGCTTGATGGAGCTGGACTCAGTAACGTCCGTCGTTAGATATTCGGTCTTCTTCACGTTCAATTTGAGTCCAAACCGCTCCAAGCGATCACACCAAGCTTGCACCTCTCGCTCGAGTTCATCTTTATCTTCGCTAGCTAGCATTACGTCATCAGCATAAAGCAACGTCTAAGGGACGGGGTTCTGAAGATCTCGTGTGATGGCATCCATGACGACAACAAAGAGGAGTGGGGAAAGCGCAGAACCCTGGTGCTCCGGCTGCAGCTTGAACTCTACTCTTTGGACAAGAGTATAGAATTCGCATTCACTCTATGAGCTCTTCAGGAACTCCATGATGTCGCAAGGCGTACCATATCACTTCACGCGGTACGCGGTCAAAGGCCTTCTCTAAGTCGAGAAAGGCGATATGCACTGGCTTCTGTTTCTCGCGATGCTTCTCTATCAGGAGGCGGGCGGCGTGTATGGCATCAATGGTGCCACAGCCAGCCACGAAACCGCACTGATTGCTGGAAAGCTGGACGATGTCACGAATTCGTCCGTCGACAATTCGCTCAAAGATCTTCATGCTGTGCGAAAGCAAGCGAATCGGACGGTAGCTGGAGCAGTCTGCAGAACTGCCCTTCTTCTTCCAAATCGGAATCGTCGTGCTTTGGAGCCAACACTCAGGCACCTTCTTCTCCGCCACAACCTGATTGAAGAACTTCGCCAACCACTCAGCAGGGTACCAAAACTTCGACTTCCACAGTTCTGCTGCCACGTCGTCGGGCCCAGTCGCTTTGCCTGGCCTCATCTTCTTCAAAGCCGCTTCAATCTCCTCCACGGTGATCTTCTGAACGGGGCCGTAGGTTGGAGACGTTGAGGGGATGGCTGGATGAGGAAATTCTACTGTAGAAATTTCCTCAAAGTAATCGCGCCATCGCTTCAATGCCTTCTTGCGGTCCATAAGAAGATGGCCGTTCTCATCATTGATGCCGAAGAACTTCTCGATGTCCTCGGTCTGACGATGGCGAGTCGGTACAGATACCGCTCACCATCGCGCGACTCGAGCTTCTCGTTGACATCTCCATAATGAGTGGCTTTTGCAACAGCCACGGCCTTCTTTGCAGCTTTCTTCGCTTCTTGGTACTTCCGCCAGTTATCGGCCGTCTTTTCGCCGAGAAACACGTGATAGAGCGTCTTCTTCTCTCGAACTTTGGCTTTCGCTCATCTGTCCACAGCCAGGCCTGCTTGTCGACCTTCCGTCGTCCAGGCTTCGTGATGCCGAGCTCCGACCGTGCAGCGTGACGAATCACGTCGGTGGCCTTCTCCCAAGTTTCGTCGACAGTTGTCACTGTCGGTAACCGCACGCGAGAAATCACAGCTGTTTCCTTCTCTTTCATTCGCCACCACTTGATTCTTGGTGCACCGCGACCTGCTCGACCTGCTTCAGCCTCGGAGGGGCGATCTTTAAAGTACAGATCAGCGGACGATGCTGTGGGGCGACCGTCTCATACGGCACGACCTTCGCATCTGTGACAAGACTTCGGTCTCGATCCTTCACAACGACAAAGTCTATCTGAGTCCTGGTGTTCCCGCTATAGAACGAGATGATGTGGGAATCGCGTTTGCGAAATACGGTGTTCACTATGGTGAGGTTGTGCGATTCTGCATATTCAAGGATACGCTCACCATCTGCGTTACGCGACCCGTAACCGAACCCACCATGACAGCCGTACCCGTCTTTCGTCGCGGCGACGTGCCCGTTGAGGTCACCAGCGACTATGATGACATCTTTCGACGGTACCTCCGCTGTCTTCCCATCAAGCAGGTTCCAAAACTCATCCTTGGCCTGATCCGAGCAGCCAGTCTGCGGAGCATATGCAGAGAAGAAGTGATAGAGTCGCTCCTTCGCGGCGACAACGATCTTCATCAATCGATCGTCAAAGCGCTCGACGCTTACAATCGAGTCACGAAATCGTTCGGAGACGATTATTCCGACACCACTGGTGGTCCTGGGACTTCCACACAGAACGGCCTTGAAGCCTCGTCCTATGTCCCTTGACTTGCGGCAGGACCACCTCGTCTCCTGCACCGCACAGAAATCAACTCTTCTACGCTCCAGTGCTTCAACCAACTCGCACGAGCGGCCCGTCAACGTACCCACATTCAGTGTAGCCACGCGGGTCCTGTTTACGTTACGGGACTTTCAGACTAGCTCAGTCTGAAAGTCCCGTAAAGTCTCAGTGAACAACATAGAACAATTGGTAAAACCACGCCTCAGTTCAAAGAAAGAGACCGTTCGTTTTGTCATCTGAAGAAGTGGAACTGTTATGTGCGACGATCACGACTGCTCAGTGAATTTGGCTTTTATCATTTGTAAAGAATACGTTGCAAACGAAGCGCCGCGTAATTATCTTGGCGGTATTGGCGTGTGCCATGCTTCAGTAGTAAGTAGTTTGACGGAATGATAAACGCCGCGTGTACGGTGCAATGCCCAATAGATTTTCCGGCTCATGCACTCGCTCCACCAAAGGGAAACCTTGCGACAGGACAGCGGTGATTATGATGCTCTCTCACTCTATGATTAGTGCTTTGTGCTGGGTACAAGCACCTCTTCCCACTTGGTTCAGAACGCCTTCCGTCTAGTCATCTTTATCTACACTGAGAGTTATCCTCCATCTCTCACCATCAGTAATAACAATTAACGTAACTTAATAACCTCAATGAATAAATAATTAAATAAATGGTTGACTTTTTCGGAATTGAATACAGCGCGCGATACCCTATGGTTGACAAGAAATGATTTCGCTCCAAGACTTCTGCGGTGTCCACTAAGATGAAACCTTTTAAAAGTAGCTCCTTCGTTCCTTTCAATTGAGTTTTCGAAGCAAACTTGCTTGATGGACTGCCCAGGTGCTAGAATTGAACCTGAACAGACTTTAGGCAAGAAATAGCCAATTTGACTCCAAAACAAGTAAGGCGCCTCACAACCATTCCGCAGCAGATAGTGAGAGCGTCCCGAACTTAGAAAAGGATAAGTGGGGCGGCTAAGGGCTCCAGCATAAAATAAAGGTTTTCCCGACAGCCTGCGTCATGGGCTTCTTGTTAGCGTCTACCGTCAACTGAGATAGGGTTGCTGAAAGTTCCGGAAGATAGAAGGCTAATGTCTACAGCTGAAGGACAAAGGATGAGATCAATGTCTGTGAACCAGCCTCTTTGTGGAATGCGTGTAGAAGATTCAACCAACTTTAGTAGAGAAGGAATCCCAGAAAAAAGCAACTCGAAGTGAAACGAAGAAGGGTAAAATCCTTGTAGGGGGGAGGACAATGGCTTTTCAAACGTTTGTGAGCACAACATGTTTTCAAGCGAGAGACAAGTAATGCCTGTAGTATCTATTGAAGAAGCTGAAACTGTTCGCTGTTCCTTCGGCATAGCGTTCATCGTGCCAAAAATTACCAAAACATAGCGACAAGGCAAAGCCATAGTATTACCGATAGTCGTGGTCAAACAAAGGTGTCTGATTTAGTTAGATCTAAGAATATTTTATTTATTTATTTATTTATTTATTTATTTATTCAAGGCATGGGCAACTGTCTAGCAAACCAACGAAAACCAAAACAAATATCTTGTTTTTAAACAATTTGGGAGAAAGGACGTGTAAGGGAATGCTCCAGTAATGGAGCAAACATACCTCTATGGTTCTATGTGTACATTTGTTCTGTCTGCTATCTAAACATTGAGCCCATTTTTATAAAGCCCCGAAATGGCTGCAGCATATCTTTTTCCCCAAACTGAGTCAAAGAATAGACTCCATTTTTCACCCCATTCAAATTGGACGATTTAGGGAGAACGGAACCTACGCACATTGAGAGGTTGACAGCATTATTAGCAGGGATGTGCGGAATTTCCGTTTCCGTGTTTCGAATTCCGGTTTCCGGCCGTTTTGGGGTCTTCCGTTCCGTTCCGTGTTCCGCCTGTTTTTGTGCCGGAAGGCTGAAACGAAAATAGGCACTGTTCCACACTAGTTTTCTATTGAACACAATCAGCTTATCAATTAAAAAAGTACTCCTTCATATAATTGTGAGGAAAATACTGTTTGACAACCCTAATATTCTTATTATTAATATTCTATTAATAGTATTACTATTAATATTCTTGAATTTGGTTAGACTTCCAAAAAAAGCACTCAAAAATGGCAACGGCTGGGTACAGGGCAAAATTAATATACCACAAAGGCAAGCTTATAGCGCAGTATCATGAAGCAGAGGATTCAGTGAATGTGGTGGCATGTGGTTGTCTGCTCCAAGATTACATCAGTGTTCCTGATCGAAGGTGCAAAATTTTTTAAAATTTCTTTAGGTGTGATATTCATCCATTTGGATTTACATTTTTTAATGAAGCATCACGAATATCTGCATTTGCTGTTATTTGGAGCTAAAAGGTTATCATAACAATATTACGAATTCTTACTTGGTTATGTTATGTTGCGATTAGGATGAGCATTAAACTGTGGAAGATTCTGCTGCTCGCAAAGTTCTGGGTAAGAAAAAGTGCAGTAGAAGCCGCTTTTGACGCCGTTTCAGATGCAGTTTTGAAAAAAATGGCGAACGTGTGTCATTTCCGTTTCCGCGTTTCGTATTCCGGTTTCCGGCCATTTTTGAGCGTTTCCGTTCCGACTTTCGTCTTCCGCTTTTTCCAGAAAATTTTCCGCACATCCCTGATTATTAATACCAGTTGATAGCGATATCTGCGTGTGCGAGTATACGATACGTGGTAGCGCAGTCGGAGTAAGCGCCGGCTTTAGTATGCAATCCGATTTAAGGCCCTCGTTTCGGTTCTCTCTCCCAAGCCAACCAATCCTTCATCCTTCATGCTGGATTGGTATAATTGTCTGGGAAAGATAAAACACTTGGTTATGGGCTCGCAATCGTATGGGCTAAATGTAGAGTCAAGTTGTCGCAACGATATGTTGTCGAACGCACATCGTGACGCTTCCTAGAATGGGTTGACCATAGTCAATGGTTATCCTTTTTTACCACAGTCGGACATTACTGCCTTATGGGCTAGCTAAGTTTGTGTGATGAGTTTGTGTTTCAGTTTGAACAAATTTCACTGCCTTGAAAAATTGCGCACATCGTAAAACTAGAAATTTTGATGCACTCCGTTACTCTTGACATCTGCCCTGCCTAAATAGCAAAACAAAACTGATTTGCTAGTCGATAGTGAGTCAGAAATTCGTGTGTCTGGACCCCATGCACCCAAATAAGCATGATTGACCAAGCGTGGCGATTCTGCCTATTTTATCCTCTGGTGGTTTATTTTTACGACTTTGATTGACGTTTAATGGCAATTTTTTGGTTAAAACTACTGTAGCCTACTACCTTGCTGATTTTCTTCTGAGAATGATGTCTTCAAACTGAAATATAAGGCATTGTCCACCTTACGTGAAGCTGTCCTTATCGACCTATAAAACCAAATGCAGGTTTTCTTGGTACCACATAACATGCACACAGCCACTTCGCAAAAATAACGGAAAGGAGAAAACCTCGAGCATTAGTCAGAGTTCACACCAATTAGGCTTGAACACGTCGTCGCCATTAAACCATATCCATTGATCACGTCGAAAAGGGCAGTGTGAAAAATGAATTCATGAGGACGTAAATTCTGCCGCTATTGTAAGTCGATAGTCATTCGGAAAATGTGTTTACAGTGAATATTGCATCACCATCACTACTCTCCAGTACCTCACCGCTAAAATTATAAATTTCATGGATACGCAGACACTTTCAACCTAGCTTTATTGAAAACGCATGGAAACGCACCCAAAAGTGAACTATTGTATACTGTTTCTTTCATGTGAAACCACTTCATATTAAGCAGAAGAGAAAGAAAAAATTCAATCACAGAAACAAAAAACACAGAAATACAGAAACAAACAATTGCTTAGCTGTTTGATAACAAGTCCTACTCGAACAAGCTGTCGAAATAAGTTTTGGCAATGCTAATAACTTTCGAACCGTTTTGGTCTAGAAACTACCTTGCGATTAAAAGAACTTTGAAGGGATTCTAGAAGGCATGGTCGTGCTAGTTAGTATCATCTCGCGATTATTGTAAGTGCATTTCATATGCATGTGCAGCATGTGAACCTGAAATTAATCTCTTTTAAGAAGCCAAAAGTTGTATGGGAAACTCAATTGAAGTTCCTGTTGCAGCTTGCACTGTAATCTTTGGTTAAGAATAAAGCATCTGCGCTCACATTATTAGTTCCTTAGAGATGTTATGTCCTCGCAGGGCATACCATATCACTTCACGCGGACGCAGTCAAAGGCCTTCTCTAAGTCGAGGAAGACGATATGCACCGCTACCCGCTTCTGGTATACCCGCTTCTGTTTCTCGCAATGCGATTTTCCACCACGAGACTCAGGAGACGGGCGGCGAGTACAGCATCAATGGTCCCACAACCAGCCACAAAGCCACACGGGTTGTCGGAGAGCTTGATGATTTCACGAATTCGTCTATCGAGGATTCGCTCGAAGATCTTCATGCTGTGCGAAAGCGAATCGGACGGTAATTGGAGCAGTGCAGGAGAACCCTTCTTCTTCCAAATCGCGCCAACACTCCGGTACGTTCTTTTCCTTTACTAGCTGGTCGAAGAACTCAGCCAACCACTCAGAGCTTCGACTTCCAAACATCGACTGCCAGATCATACGACCATGTCACCTTGCCGGGCTTCGTCTTCTTCAGAGCCGCTTCTGTTTCCTCCACAGTGGTCTTGTGAACTGGACCGTGGACAGAAGCCACAGAAGGGAGGGCCGGATGAGGAAGTTCCATAGTAGAAATTTCCTCAATGTAATCACCACACAGCCTCAGCGCCTCTTTGCGGCCTGTTAGAAGATGGCCGTTCTTATCATTGATGCCAAAGAACTCTTCAATATCCCCGGTTTGGCGATGGCGGGTTTTAGCAAGTCAGTACAAACACCGCTCACCATCGCGCGACTCGAGCTTTTCGTAGACATCGTTGTGATTAGTGATTCTGGCAACGGCCACAGCCTTCCTTGCTGCCTTCTTCGCTCCCTGATACTTCAGCCAGTTCGGCTGTTTTGTCGCCGAGCAACTCATGATAAAGCGTCATCTTCTCTCAAAAGTTCGCGTTTACATCGTCCGTTCACAGCCATGTCTGTTTGTTGAGTTTGCGTCGTCCAGGCTCCGTGATGTTTCAACCTGGCAGCTTGATGTATCAGGTTAGTCGCTTTTCTCCAAGCTTCATCGAGAGTCATGACTGTTGGCAACCGTACTCGAGAAATCGCATCTGTTTCGCTCTTTCTGATAGATTAGTGGTCGATGCTGTGGAACGACCGCCTCATGCGGCACGGTCTTCGCATCTGTGACAAGACTTTAGTCACGATCCTTCACAAAGGCGAAGACTATCCGAGTTTTGGTGTTTTCATTATGGAACGAGATCGTTTACGAAATACGGTGTTCACTATGGGGAGGTTATGCGAATCCGCATACTCAGGAGTACCATCAGTGTTACGCGACCCATTACCGGATCTACCGTGACATCTGTACCCGTCTTTCGTAGCGTCCACGTGTTAAGGTCACCAGCAGCAACGATGGCGTCTCTCGACGGTACTTCTGCCGTCTTCTGGTCCAGCAGGCCCCAAAACTCATGGCTTGATCGGAGGACCAGTCTTCGGAGCATACGCAGAGAAGAAGTGATAGAGTCACTCCTTGGCGGCGACAACGATCTCCATCAATCGAAGGTAAAAGCGCTCGATGCTTAAAATGGATGCACAAAAACGTTCCTAGACTATTATTCTGACATCACTGGGACACCAAAACGGCTCTGAGACCGAAGCTAAAAGCAGAAAGCGGCGAAAATTTTCGGCCTAATCCATCGTCTTCAGAGAATGTTCAAAAATACATTGGGTCGTATGTACGTAATAAACTGCTTGGAGACCATTCTCAATGATTGCGGGCAAGTTGCAGACACAGAGCTGATCAGATTTATTAACCGTTCCACCTCATGCGCGATTTTCAGGTGACTGCCGCGTGGGACAGCGCGCATTTTCTCGCGCGGTGATTATTTGAATTATTTTATTTCTGTTATTTTTTGCTTATGTAAAACAGTAACGAGTGAAGTTTCCCAAGGACCGTCTTGACCGTAGATAATAGTGGACTCATTGGTTAATATTCTACTGTTAAATGCTTGATAATTTTCTACGAACTGTTTTTATGATGGTGTCCGACATCGTCGGACAATGTCGTGAAAGGGTTAATTTTTGTGAAAACTACGTAGTCGTAACATCACAGACTGGTGTCTGTGATGTTACGACTACGTAGTTGATCGTGGTGTCAACATTAGACGGTAGTTAATGATTGCATGATATGCCATGTCGATCGGATTTTATGACTTCTCGTGACAATAAATAACGCTCACTGCAAGGTGGCCCATAATTCTGGAATGCAAGTATTGCGTGTATCACCTGTGGTCCCATTTTTCTACAATAGCGAGTAATGATTGATTGAAAGTTAAAGATGTAGCAAATTCACTCTTTCGCAACTAAAAAGCTGGGGTATATGTCGGCGAGGCGCACGAGGGGTGCAGGAACGCGCAGTTGTTCCTACCGTAATCGCGGCAGAAAATCATGTGCCCTTCCTATGCCGCTGAGCCAGAGTGTGATTGGATGCCGCGCTTACAATAGGAGCAGCAGTGCGTTCCCGCACCGCTGTTGTACGTTACCCCTGCGATGCGTCTTCGCGATATGTACCAAAGTTGGTAATATGAATGCAAACTCCTTACAGTATAATTTTTTGCTGCTGAAAACGTCGCCCTTCCTTGTTGAACATTTCGCTCTTAAATAGTTAGGTTGAGAAAAGCCGGTGTTTGATTGTTCTCCTTACTGGATGAAGGTTCTCACTGGTTTCATTTCGTTGTACCAGAAAATCTAGAGTAGAATCTTTATAAAATCGTGGAGTACGAATGATTGCCGCAGCCTTTGTGTGTCATCGAGTTCATCGGAAGTAGTAGTTCTAAGCACTCTGTCATTTCGACCTTTCTACCATGGAGAAAATAGATGTGCCATTATAGAAATGAGTTCTTGCCTCTTTCATACTATTGTTAAGATGCCCTAGTAGTTTTTCAAATTGCGCGCTGCATAATGGTGCGTTCCACACATGTCTGAATAGAGGATTTGTTTCAGTCCATTGATGAATTGCACGTGACCGCGTTTTTGAAATCGCAGGTGCACCAAAATGGATGCTTGCTATGGGGAGACCTCGGAGAGCACACGCTGCTATGATGCGGGATGATTAGTAACGAATCTCCAAAAACTTGGGCGACTTTAAAATGAGAGTCCGATACTTTCTGTTGAAAAGAGCTGCAACCATGATAAATCTAAGGAACATGCAAATAAGGATATGCTACATAAAAATTGCATGGTTCACTGGAAATGACGGATGTCATGTGCGTGAAGACTAAAAAGTTACGGCTGTCTGAGCAATCACGTTCAAGCAATGTTAGAGTTCTGTAATCCTATCCCTCCAAACTTTAACTTGATTGCTACAAAAATCGGTTATTCCCCCATAAGTCCTGCAACAAAATTAGGAGACCTTATTGGTTGTCTTTTCCCAATTGCAAAAAAAACCCGCATACCAACAGTTATGTAGCATATACTTAGTGCTATACTTCTGGAAAGCATCATGGTTGTAGCTGCTCTTATTACAAAGTAATGCGCTCTCACGTAAAACTACCGAAAATTCTTCTCTGGCCCGTGGTGGGGCGCTTCCGTTTCGATGTAACTAAATTTCGGAAGATTGGTTGTTGAACATGCAGTATGATGGTATTGTGTAGGACAGTGCAAAGGCTTCTCAAGAGTGAACATTGGATGGACGGATCTGAACTACAGTAGAGGAACGCTATTAATTTTCTGATCATACAGGATGCAGCAACCAGCTGGAACAAATTCAATATTCAGCCGTGTGCGTAATCTATTACTAAGCAATATGTTGTTTCTAGAAAACTACAAGGAAAGCTCTACAAATGCACAAGTGAGATGAAGACTCAGCTATGAGGAGAAGAGAGTAGAAGGAAAAATTTGTAAGCGCAGTTGGAGGGCGTCGTTCGAAATGGGTATTCAGCCTCTGCCTCATTTGATGAAAATTTTCTCAACGTTGAGCGATCCCAGAAAGGTCAAAATAATAGTGCGTTTAATGCTACCTTTGCGGGAACCTGATGGATAAAAAAAAGGATAAAGGACGGCGTTACTCAATCCCTTCTGGGATGCGCCAGCGCATTCTACTTCTACGGGATGTCGTGGAGGCGACATGAATGCGTATTTGGCCATACAATGACTTGCGGTGGCCAGCCGATGTACAAGTCAGTGCTTTATCCTTCCCAGACAAGCCTGGTACCAATTCATCGACCCCGGAGGGATGGATGGCTTGGTTGGCCTGGGCGAGAAATCCGAACCAGGAACCTGGTATCGAGTGCACGCGACAGTCGCGCCTCCTCCGACTGCGCTACACGCGCCCTGGAACCTGATGATACATATAAAAAACAACGGCCACGCATGGCAAGTTTTTGTCACACACGATTTTCCAAAATGTCTCCACGCACTCCATAGGTTTTTAGGTTGTGTAAAAATAGTGAAAATCAATAAAAATGTTCGTTTGATGGGAACAAAAACTTAACACCATATATTAGAGACTCAATCGCGCTGTTTAAAGACGAAATGCACATTCTGGTAAAGCGATTCCTGTGACAGCAAAAGAAAAGGACGTGGTAGCGGTTCTCAGTCCATCTGCAAAATATTGCACCTGCGAAAGACTAACTGTGAAATTCCTAAATCTTTAGATTTTCAATCTTTGTTTATTAACCGTCTTAAAGAAAATGTCCTGCTCTATAAAGCCTGGGAAAACTATTGTTCAATATCCTCTTTGAAACGAATAAGAAGTAAAACTCCGTAAGGGGGGCTGCGACGTGAGTTGCAAAGCAACCCACACGATTTGAAGGCTCTTATCAATCCAGGGGTGGTCCCTTATGAATAATACCGCTCTACCATAATCTACAAACCATGGGCAAACATGGTTTAAAAATGTACCAAGTTTAGTGCATTCTTAGCCTTTTTATACGCCTATGTTATTTTTTTTTTTGCAGGACTTACGGGCCACCCTGTACAAGCGATTCTAACTACGAGTCTTCTTTACATAAGCTAACTATTACCCCGAAATTATGCAAAAAGACAATACTTGATTTCTTGAACGTGTGGCATGAAATGCATACCTGTCTAGGCATGCCGTGCTTCGCTAGAACAACTGTAGGAAGATCTCGAAGTTTTGAACTCATGGTCAACTAAAAGCATCGCTTATCGACTGCAGAAGACTGGAAGGTCGCCAAAATCGCCTTCGGCTGTGCCTCATGCGTTGACGTAAACCCAAGTAAATCGCTTTGCTCCGATAGCCGAGAGCTCCTGCATCGTTTCAAGCACAACTTCTCCATGTCGAAACCGACCAAATTCTATAGAGATGTGGTTCACTTAGTGCATGAAAAGCAGAAAAGCGGGGAAACGGCTAGCCACATCTGGCACCAAAAAAATCGGCCCAGAAAGGATATGAGGTTTCGTTGACCTAAGCGGAAACCAAGATTAAAATCAATTTGAGATTCCCGTGAGATAGACATTTTCTATGGAGGCTGTTTAATGCGTATGTTGTGAAAAAAGGTGAAATGCATTTTTTTCCTGAGCTTCCTTCTACGCAGATTCCCAATTCAACAGCACTGAATGTCAAGCTACAAAGGTGGAAAGAGAGATTTGTTTATTCCACTATTCGTGTAATTCTTAATTGTTCTCCAACAAATGCCTCCTGCAGTTGACGTTAGTTTTTTTATAGATTTGTTTGCTGCTTCAACACGCGACAATCAAATGCATCTGTTTTCACGTTTTTCATCTGTTTTCTTGCGTAATTAAGCGAAAACATTGCTCCGCAAAGGACGACTTAAATGTCGGTGTCCGTTGATTGCTTTTAGTTGACCATGAGTTCAAAACTTCGAGATC
>OX375868.1:35827964-35909960 GCA_947359475.1 Heligmosomoides polygyrus bakeri
GGTTTCATTTTCAATTAGTTCAAGCTCGGCAGCAACCCAGCGACGGAGATCAAGGAAATCACCGGCAAGTTCACTCCTAACCGAATGATTTATTGGGAATGGTATCAGAAGTTCCTTTCCACTCAGAACGTCAACAAAGACAAGCCACTCCCGGGGGGATCAAATGCTGCAAATAAAGGGCGCCTGCGCCAATCCATCAAGTCGAATTCTTCCCAAACCACACTGGGACTGACTGCTTATCTCCACAACTCCCAGTGAATTTACAGAGCAGCCAGATCACCTTAGTTTTCTACTCTTGTTGTGTTCTTGATATATTTTATCCATGCTCTTTTTATTGCGTTCTGACATAATGATGGTGGTTTTTCCTTCATTGTTCCTGACATTTTCCCTTTTGGCGCACCCATATGTGCCCGAAATAAATACATAAATAATGATAATATCAGTAAATGCGGCTCTACACGAGAGCGCGGTTATGAAAACGGGATTTGTCAAGCAAAACGTAATACGAAACGGTTATACATTCAACAGGCCTCTTTTGTACTTGTCTGTTCATAGTACACACGCATTCTCCAAACGTCATACTTCGAAACAACACCGTGGGTGGCATGATAGAGCAGATCCAGCCAAACCCCGATCGAAAGTGTCACAAGCATCTCATTTTCATAGTCCAAACCATTTGACTAGTAGAAGTGTGGGAATGATTAACGAAACGCGCACATTTTCGCATTCCATGGCACACAAAAAAACGTAATCGCTATGCTCGACTTGAAGAATGACGTCTTATGCTTCTCCTCAAACTTTGCTGATTGAACCGTGAGACGTGGCCAAGAAAACAGCGTTTAAAGGGGAATATCCGTTTAGCAGCGCCGTAGCAACAGCCCGAACTATTTAGTAGCGTATTTTTAGAAGTTCTGAGAATGACGTCGCAATAACACTTCTCGGAACCTACGACAAGAACGTTCTTCACATCGGGACCCTACTCCGGAAAACACTTAGGTTCTCTGATCTCCCCCAAGGAATGCATTACTCGCATTTAGCTTCAGCTTTAGTAAAATATGCAACCTCTTACCTGGAAATCGTTTTCCTGAGAAATTCGAGCAAACCTATTATTTAGAAGAAGCTATTGCTTCGTACAGAGTATTCTCCTTCACTAGCTCAAATCTCCAAATAGAAAGGATAAACTATAAAGAACGGCGTTATTCAATCCTTTTTGAATTCGTCACGCATTCTACTTCTATGCGATACCACGATGGCAACCTGCACGCGTATTCGGCCAAAGAATGACTTGCGGTGGCCAGCCGTTGAAGAAGTCAGTGTTTTATTCTTCTCAGACATCGTCCACGGAGGGACAATAGGCTTGGTTAGCCTGAGCGGGAAATCCGAGTCAAGAAGCTGGCATCGGGAGCATGCGACAGCCGGCAACTCCTCCGACTGTGAACGCGCCCTCTTCAAATATAATCGTTAATATTGAGCTTCATGATATACGCCTGCAGTAAGTCGATTAAGCTGATAAACTAAAATAAAAAATATTCATAACTAACTTAGATCCTATATACGCGGCGCACTCCAAAGTCTCGCCGAGACAGAGTACAATAATTTCTGAGAATGGCGGCTGAAACTTTCTGATAAAATGGTCCAAACGGTTCAAAATAGTCATAAAGGCTTTACATTTTAAAGTAAAGGCAGATAGAAGCGCAGTGAACCTGCGTTCGCCCCCTCGATTGATAGGTTCGTGCTCGCCCACGCATTTGTATGACATTAGCTCTCCTTGTCTTCCTGCAGTAGTCGGCTGAACTCGGAAAAAATCTTGTCATACAAGGCTAAACTGCATTTTCGCTCCGCTGTAACTTTGTCCACTCATAAGCTACGTCGCTATGTTTCATCGCCCTTCTTGAACATTCTACTGCCTACAAAATGCACAAGTTGCGGCCGGAAAAAATCGAACTTGACAGAGTTATTGCGCTCAGGACACTCCCGCGGGTGCAATTTGCGATCGGTAGCGCCCGCTCGATTGATACGTTCGATCCTGTATACATTGTGCATGGCGCATTCCAAAGTATCGCCGGGACAGAGTACAGCAAGGGTAGGGCGACCGAGAATTTCTGATAAAACTCCTCAAACGCTCACTCAACAAGCTGTAGCGCGCGCTCGATTGATAGGTTCGACCCTTTATGGATTGCGTACAGCGCACTCTCGAAGCATCCCTGGCATGACAAAGCATTGGCAACGTAAGCCATGCATGGGATACTCCGAAAACAGGCCTGTCCTGAAATAATCCTTTTTTCCAATCGCAAAGTCCTGCTCCTGTTTTGCCCAACCACAGTGAAAATGCGGTGGTTGGTGAAGATGTATACACGGTTGTGTAAACCTCGAGGAGACGAGTCGAACGGTCCAATACTAGAGGAGTTATGTCCATGAGACATTTTCGGACGGATTAATCCGCTGCAAAGCGTTGTTCTTTTAACCGTGGGATGCGGGCAGTATTGTACTATTAGGTTGAGTTGCACATACCTTCTGATGCAACTGTGACATTCAAAAGTTTGTTGGCTTCTTTGCTTAAATTTCGACTTAAAAAATAATCACACCAGTTGCCCTAACAACTTTCCTCGTTTTATCTAACAGCAGAAGAGGTGAGGCACTACGTGACGGATGACTGAATGTCGGTTTCGAAAATCGCACCGATGCATCTGCCCTTTCAGAATTCAGGGCAAGGAAAAGCATTCGAAAGTAGGTTGAAGCGAATGTAAAGGCAAGACAACAAACGTATAGCAAAGGTAGAACCAAAAACTTTTACTTTCCTGTTATCTTCAAACTTCTCATGGCAACACCCTTCTTCGCTAGTACGCATTGAATGTAGCAAGCCCAATTTTGGTAGGAGGTTGCAACATTTTATGCTTTATCACAAACTTAAGCAAGTCCTATTATGTACGTTTGAGTAAGTGAATACAGTATAGCTTAAAACTGCACTTTGAGCGCTCTACCAAGTGATCTTCCTCGAAGCGAAGGAAGAACTTTACGGTTCCATACGGATGCTGATGTCAACGCTATAAAGGGGTAAAAGGGTGACAGAAAGGCTTAAAATGTAATCTAGTTGTAGTTTCTTTTATGTATTTCACATATGCGAAAAATACCAACACATGTTTCTAGTGTGGAACAGGTTTCCACCAAGTGAACTGTAACTAAACAGTCTTAGGAGTCAAATCAGAAAAGATAACAGGTTTGCTTTATTAAGATATTTAAAGTAAATAAATCAAAATCTTCGCTGCACAGTGCAGCACCCAGTGCCATACCCACACCATGCTGCGTTCTGATGTGCTAAACCGTCAGAATAACAATGAACGTGGAGATATAGCTAGCGCAGTGCATAACATTGTAAAAAAAATCATAGGAATTACGATGTATCCCTGAGAAGCTGTTCACATAGACCTTCAACAGCTTTATTCCAGTTGTTGTTTGGGCTATTTTGCCTTCTATGGAGACTGGAAAAGTCGGAAACATTCACAACGCTGCCGGCCAAGCATCATTGCAAATGACGAAATAATTTTCTTAAGGTAAAGAGCTACATGTCCAGTAATGAGAGTTGCTTGAAATTAACGAAATTAGAACGGAATTTACCTTGTATTTTAAAATGAAAATTGAGCGGGTAACGTTGTGGATGTTTCGGACCTTTCCAGGCTCTGAAGAAGATAATGTTGCCGAAACGTTGGCCGGAATAAAACCGTTAAAAAATCTTGGTAAACAGCTTATCATGAATGCATCGCAGTTCAGCAACACCATGTCAGGATCCGGATCCATGGAAAGTCGAACCTGGGCTGCTCGTATTAGCATTGCAAATTGGAAACTTGCTTTGTTTCCCGGAACAACATAAACGACTGTAGTAAAATGACTCCGACGCATGTGTTGACATTAAGCACGATTTAATCCACTTCATTCTCTAACACTTGCTAAGAGGTAGAAATGCAGCTCGCACTAGTTTTTCTGGCGTTGTCGAATCTACTTTCCTGCCATTGCACCAACAATTCCTCCAACAATGGCTCCTTCCAGCGCTCCTCTCCAGAAACCTGAACAGACTTACTTAAGTACGCATGCATAACATATTCGAATTTGTTAAAGGTTTCGGGGTATTAAATAGGAATTGTTGGGGTTTTAGACCTACTGTCGCACTAAAAAACTTCAGCTTCAGTTTCGGTAAGTTTTTTCGCTTCAGGCGCAAGATGGTTATACAAAATTTTACAAATGAACCTGTGCGCAATTTGAGGAAGTATGTGTTCGATTAAGAGACATGGTTCAAAATATTCACCCTCTGGACTGATGAAATGTGCATCGAAGCTTAAGATCGATCAAAGGATTCTCTTTTATATCGTTCTTCTCTTATTCATTCTTCGACTTCTCCGCCTTTTCTATGGTGTTCTCTTCTCTTCTTTGTTACTGACCTTTTCCCTTCGTCTACTTTGTATGTTACCTTCCTTCCATTTTAACAGCTCCGTTCGACACAGAATTGTGAGTCATTGAAAGAAAAGGTATCACGTTTAGTTAACGTGGAGAATGTAAAGTGTTAAAAAGAGGGGAGGGGAAATCATCGGCTCAGGAAACTTGGAGATTTTTCTTTATGAGCTTACCTCCTCCTTGCCCATAACCATATCCATATCCAGATCCACCGTTGTATCCATACCACGGTCTCCCCCAGGAATATCCCCATTGTGCATTTGTCCCTAGAGCGAGGAGCGAGACCAGAAAGAGCAGTAGAATGACCTTACCCATAACCTGAAATTGTACAGTATTTGATTGGTGCCTCGAATCAATAACATAAGCTTGGAAAATAGATACGTGATTTGTAGTATTGGAGAAATTAAACACAGTTTCGGCCTTGGAACTGAGAAGAGAGTAGGTTGCTACAATGGGGTCTTTCGACGTTGCAAACCTTTATATTCGAAATTTTGCGCTTCAAATCCGGTCTTTTCCCTATTGAGCGTCGATCACTCAACTGATTCGATGACCTTTTTGTTTTGACAGTATCTACATCTGAAACCAGTTCTCGTAGTGTAGTTGGTTGGGTCTCTGGTCACTAATGATGGGCGTCTCTGCAGGCGCTGTTGTGCGCACTTGACCGGGCATGGAAGTCTCCAGTACGAGCGCTAAACTGACTCACATTAAGTTTGCAGGAGGTAAACAGCAGAATTAAAAATGCAGCTCTTGCACACAACTCTTGCACGAGTTGCCGTGAAGAGTAAAGAATTAAGATCGGTGTTGATCAACCCGTTCGTGGAATGCCATACACATCTCATTTATTGGTGATGTTAATCCGAGCAAGTACCTGTACAATTTGCTGGCACCAGCGAATGACCAACGAGAGTTGTGCATTCCAGAAGACTGGCACGAATACACTGCGAATGGACTAAAGAGTTAGGCAGGTTGGCCTCTTTGGGACCCAAACTATGAACCGGTTCAGATTGATAGCGAGAGCGGAACCCCTTTTCGCTTGCACTATTCGGCCTTAGAGTGGTCGCAAAGCTAAACAACACCACTTGTTTACCCAACCTTAATCCTCGAATCGAATAAATTACTGAAATTCCTACTCCCTCAGTCTCATTTAGGCTCGGATAGAATTCGAACTCGTATGTGTCAAAGATGAGCGGATTAACCATTTTCCGTTAGCCGTAATCCGGTTTCACAGGGTTTCGGCAAATTGCCTAGTTGTTCGTTATCCGCATCGTCTAATGATGTGGAACAGTAGTAGTCATTTGAACACCGAGGGTGCAGATGAGATGCTTCCTCACTGGAGCGCAGGTAAAGCAGTCGGCCTGCTATGATTGACACCCCGAACTAGTGCTGAACTCATTTTGTTCACCTCCATCAGGAAAGCTTTGGGATCTATAAAATTGTACCGTACGTGCCTGAGAACGTTGCGTATTGCATTGTTCAATAGATTGTTACAGCGAACCCGTGTGTAGAGTATGTAGGCTATTTCAATTCCGAAACTGCCTCAACCACGTCAATTGAATATCGAGTAAATATATGCTATTAACCTCCCGGAAGCGTATTGAAGTGCAAAACATATAGATTCTTTAGGATTTTTTGGTTACCAGGATCTCCATTATATAGTGCTTGCTGACGAACAAGTCGATAGGAGGAGAGAATGATGAACGTCAGTGTGAATCAACCCTTCTTCAGTAAAGCGTCAGGTAATCTGCTTCTACGAGGATGTCATTACCCTATCAGCGGGTTCCTGTTATTCGCATTGACTTATAGATGGGATGCAGTAGATAGAGAGCCGATATTTTATTGTTCTCAGAAGAGAAAGATCCCTCCGCTTTCCCGTCAAGGCTTCCTGAAAGCTGGGCGTGTTTTCCGTGGAGCCTGACACGATGACTATGAAACCTATTAGATGGTCCGGAAAGTTCTCAGCGTTTCAAGAACTTCACTGTGAACTATGCTAACTTTCTCAAATTTTATCGGATTTAGTCGAAGTAAGCACCCTTCGAAGCACACGCTTTTGCCAACGGGCATCAGTCGACTTATTCCTTCAGCGAAAAATTAGGTAGTAGAGATTCGACAAAGTTTGGTCTGGTGCCAAAAAGTTGTAATGGATCACATCAGCCACCGACCACCACGCAGTGACCACTACATTTTTTGGGTGGAGGTTCGTCTTTGGAAAACGCCTAGAGGGTTCGTCAGCGTCCAACCACTATCCGAAACGTTTCAGGTTAGCGAACAGAATCCACTTTTCATCATAAGTGATGACTCGATTCAAAAGCGGCGTAGTTTTGTTGCGTAAAAATAGAGAAGAACAAATCTCGAAATGTGACAAATTTCGCCGCTCACTCAACCCGTAGGGCACCCATTTTTCGAGCCTTTTCACCTTCCCAAGGCGTTCCCAAGCATCCGCAACAGCAGTTTTACTGACGTCCAGCTCTTTCGCGATCCCGCGAACTGTTTGGGATGGTTCAGCTTCCACCAGTTCGTCCAACTCGTGTCCAGTATTGCTATGGATCCACCGCTACGGGGGTCATCTTCGAGGCTGAAATCTCCGGTCTGAAATTTACTGAACCACTGACGCACAGTGCTCTCTCCAATACTATTAGGTTGGAAAAAAAGTCTCTTCACAATTCGAAATTTTTTTTACCCTTCCCCTTGTAAACGCACTACCCAATGTTGATTGCTGATTTCGTAATCCTATCACACTTGTCTACCGTTCGCACGCGGACACAGGTTAAGACTCTTCTTATAATTCGTTATCCATCCAATCTTCCGAACTCAATGCCAGATCTACTTCATGGCCATTTTCAGCACGGCATTCTTCATGAATTCATTAAAGAATCCACAGCACGTCAGGGAGCAGACCAAATTAACCATATATATGGCTTGGGATCTACTACTCATCGCGCCTGTTATGAGTGGTTCGGAAAGTCTTTAAAGGGAGATTATTCACTGAGGGCAAAGCATGGCCAGGAAGGCCAACTGGATTGGACGACAGTGAACTACACCATCTTCTTCGTACCGATAGTTGGCAGACGACACGTCAGCTGGCAGAGAAGCTCGAAGTGTCTCATAGGATAGTAGGAATCCATTTGAAGAATCTTGGCTTTCATGGAAATTTGGAGCTTGGATTCCACATGCCCTGTCAGACACTCAGAAAGGTCGACGGCTCTCCATCGCTGCTTCTCTTCTGTCCATATAAGGAAGAAAATCGTTTCTTCCGCGGATTGTGACAGGCGAAGAGTCCTGGGTTCTGTGTGCCAACTTTCGAGGAAAAGGCAATGGGTACAAAAGGGAAAGAGCCCCTTCCCAAAAGGGAAAGTCTGATCTCAAGTCCAATATTCACGAAAGGAAGATTCTCTTGAGTGTTTGGTGGGATATCAGAGAAGTGATTTATCGGCAAACTCTCAGAAGTGGAGAGACACTTACTGCTGTCACATACTGCGGCCAACTCCACAAAGTCGTCGCAACTCTCTAAGAAAACAAGCCGGAGAAGTCGAAGGTGATGATCCTGCATGACGATGCAAAACCACATGTTGCAAGACTCACAAGAGAAACAATAAAGGAGATGGGCTGGGAGGTAATGCCACATCCACCGTATAGCCCTAACCTTGTTCGTGCCGACTACCATCTCTTCCATGCTCTCAAGCAAGAAATTGGAGAGAAATATTTTGGAACGGATGAAGACATCAAAAATTGGATTCAGCAATGGTTCGACTCCAGCACTGCAGTCTTTTAAGCGAGAGGAATTGGAAAATTACCCAGTCTTTGGAGAAGTGTAGTGGAACAAAATAGAGTTTATCTCAGTTGATTTGACTTTGTAGTTGTGAAGTAATAAATCTTTGAAAAAAATGAAAAGACTTTTTTTCCAACCTAATATCAGGCCTCCACATTTGATTGATTTGTCGCGCCGTCTTAGCTGCGGATTGTCCCAATTTGAAGTTGAAAGAAAATATCGTTCGGAATTGCTCCTCCGACGTAACCTTCAAAAACAGAAATATAGAACAACGTTGAAACATAAATTATTTAGTCACATAGAGCGAAAAATTCCGTACAAAAAGTAGCATGAATGCGCAGTGCAAGTTGAACTTTTACTTGATAATAGACGAATGAAAATAGCAATACAAAACGCTGAGAACTTTCCGGACAACCCAGTACAAGGAGGTCAACGAACTTCCGATGGAGATTTCTGAAGTGTCCTATTGTGAGTTGTCTGGGAAGCATTGTAGTGATTTTCAAATGCCTTTCGGTCAACAGTGTAGGTCGAAAATGGCGAAAGATAATAGTACTTCAATGCGAGCTGATAAGGCAAAAGTGACGCCAGGAATCCCCTTGTCGTGCTCAGAAACCAACCTGCAAAAAGTTTGGAGCTTCAACTATAGTTGGCTGTTAGAAAGGCAACGTCATGACCCGTATAACTGGTAGAGCGCGGCTGGTAGTGTCATTGCTTCACTCTTATTGAATCTCATACATTTTGTGACATCAGATCCTATATACTCTTCGATTAATTTTTAATTCTAAACCTGATGGTTTAAAAATAAACAAAATTCACAATTATCGAAAAACAAAACATATATTCTGATAGAACAAAACATTTTCTTTCAAATGCTACATGACACTGGGCAAAAAGCGTAAGGCTCATTTTTCTTTTTTAACATTCCTTTAAAAACTGGTAAGAATCGTGAACAAATAAAAGCAACGAAAGCTTTTATAGAGCAAAATATTTTCTTTCGAGTGACATATAACACTGTTCAAAAAATAACATTAGGAGATGTTGGAAAAAATTATGTCTTCTGGCCACTTCCCCTTAATGCCCTGAAAACGAAAGAAACTCAAACAGACAGAAAACCAACACACGTTCTTTTATTAATAACAGCCTTCCGGATAGTGTATAACATTCTGCAACGAATCTCATACGTAAGCAGAGGGAATGAGCTGTCGACCAAGGTTAGTTTTTTTGACTTTCCAACAAAAACTTTCAGCGCAGTTCAGAATAAAAATGTTGTGTTTTTATGTTCACTGCTCCACATTTTCATTTAAGTGTAGTGACTGGGCCCCGCCCAAGAAACTGCCAAGAGAGCTGGCGAGGTGTCGAAAAATACGAAAAGCTCAAGTGAGAGCGTCGATATGCACAGCATCAAATTCAATAAAAGTTAAATGATAGCACTACCGCTCTTTATCAGCTATACTGGGTCCACTGTTGGTTTAATTCCATAACCATCGTTTGAAGCTCCGTGGAGAACCCGTTCTGCTTTCCGGTAGACTTTAGGGGAACAGGGAAGGATCTTTCTTCATGCGGTGATTTCCTTTCGTTAATTCTCTAAAATGGTAACAAAATGTCGTTAATGTAATTTAATGAAAGTCTAAGAACTCAAGAAAGTTTTCATCATTGAATTTCGCTAGAAATTTTTGATGAAAATAGACGATAAACAGGGTTAATCGGTGAATCATTAATCGTTAAGTGCACATCCCTGATTCGGTTATCTTTGCATTCTGAGCCTATGTTGAACAACTGTGGCTGTTCTCGTCAAGCTCACGGTCCAAGAAAGCTTGATGAGACGGATGGACCTTCTTGAAGGTATGCAAACTTTATCTGGTTATAGCTTCGACGACTCGTTACACTTCAGATTGTCGAAAGACAGGAGATATCGGAGGAATGAAATAGTCATCTAAATGTTACTCCTGACATAGCAGTTCAAGATTCAATGAGAAAACAGGAATACAACTCCGATGAAAGCATATTATAATAATATGAATATGAACAGCAGGAAGACTGGTAGCCAAATCATGAAAACATGTGAGTAAGCAGTGAGTGAGTCTATCATCTGCTCCCGTCGGAATGTGACCACTCATCTTACTAACCAGTTGGGTTATTCAATGTATCCTTTATCTAGTTTTCTCATGTTATGATGGTCGATATTTTATTGTCTAAGATTTCGTGATCTGTTGTTGACAATGGATCACTTTTAATACAGTTTTGTTGGTTTTTGGTTGTGTTGTTTCTCATCAGCTTTCTAACCATTTTTAAGTAAAATTATCCGTTATTGGGCTTGATGTCCTTATTATCCGCTTAATCCCGGTACCTCTTACAAGGCAATTTGTAAGACTCAAGACTTAAAAGAAGTTGACGTCCGATCCGAAACACAATTTCACATAGCAAAGGCGCATGTACGCTTCCACATGGATGAGCCGACACTTTGAGCGCTAGCGATCTCACATTTTGTAAGTTATAAAGGAAGGGATGAGGGTTCGTATTCAATGAATGACAAAAAACTAGAGCTAAAACGCAACAAGCTATGTTTTTGTGAATCTTCACAGGTGACTTCAATCTTCACAGGCGAGATCCTCAAAAAGTTTCAGCCTAAATTCTCACGCTAACGCAACACTGACAGATTCCACCTTGGTTTCTGTTAATAGCCACTTTTTCTTTAGGAGCTCTCCCTGATGGATTCCAGCGACTTCTCGTGACGTCGCCGTCTCTGTCTGAAGGTGTGCAGTGGGAGCGCGTAGCCCCGCTCCCCCTTGCCTCCCTGGAACAACCGGTCGTTCGGCTTTCCGGTCTCGCCTACGTCCGAGCTCAAAGCACAAAAAAGTCAGCACGAGAGGCTTTCCGAAGAAATCTGACTCACTCCGGCGACACATCAATACCGCTCTTCGTTTTACTCTCATTTCCTGTGGTCTCCGGCTATGTTTTCTAAACAGATGTATTTTTTATCGTCGCGGCTTATCCGTTTCTCTGTCATTCCTTTGCTATTTTTACCGCGACAGCGATGGCAATACTGATTCAAGCAAATATTTACTTGACATCTTCTCCAATTGCGTGGGCTTTTAGTCATCTTTCGTAACAAAGGCAATTCCCTATTTTGGTCTCCTGTCTCTTCAATGGCATTAGCATGGAATAAAATTTGGCAAAAACGGCAATTCACATGGTACATATGTTAAGGACAAAGTTCCCGAAAGCATAATAGTATATGTCTGCTTCAGTTGTTCGGGACTGCCATCACTAAAACCAAAAATGGGATGATGACTGAAGGATCCTTGACGTGAATTTTTGACGAAGAGTAATGAAATCAAATACAAGTTATATATGTATATTTTTAGAAAATTATTTTTGGAATCCAATGGCCATTTATTGGCCCATCTTCGCAAAGCAAGAAAAAGAAAGCGCTCGTCTGATTCGTGCTCTCAATGGGCTGTCAGCGATGCAGTTTATTTTTTAAAAAGAAGATTCTTTCATCAAGAGCCACAATATTCTCAATCGTGAATACAGCACGACAGCACATGATAAACGTTCTACGTGTTTGAGAGGAGAAACAAAGGGCACATAATCGCACATCCTGGACCTAATTAGTCACCAGAGGTACCAGCCTCAGTCGTTTCGCGAGTGCATCACGTGTTTAACTTCCATGCCCATCGTGTAGGCCTGGAGGCCTTCTGAATGCGTATCTCGCCTATGCATCGAGTTGTGGTGGATAATCTACTTAAACATTTCAGCAATTTTTGTAATCTTTGAAAAAATTTCACGCAGTAATTTTCCCTTTGTAAGCGAGCTTGGCACGTTGGGAAGGGGATTGAGGACTCGTCTGCACGTACAAGCAAGTCTCCTCCGTCTGTGCCTCCTCCTGTTAAACAGCAGTTGCCGTTCATTTGATGTGGAAGATCAATATGGTGTCGCTGAATGCTTTCAGCGCTTTTGTTGCGCACTGCACCTGAACGCCCCTGAATTTTTTGCAGCGGCATTCACCCGCATTGTTCTTCAGAGAAGAATCTCGTGTACCTGTATCCTTGTAAAGTCTTCAGATCATCTTAGCGGTGACATGCCACCAAGGTCTTGCTGCTGTCGCTTTCGAACGCCCAGCCGTGGAATTGAAAATTTCAAGGCTGGGCGTTCGAGAGATGTGAGGAATGCGCATTCGAATTTGTTTGCACAGTTCCACTCGGCTGCTCCAGAACAGCATTTCGAGTATCTTTCCTGCTTAATAGGCAAGCGGCGAAGTAATCCCCATTGAATTTGGTTCCACTCGGGTCTAGTTTTAAACCAAAACAAAGGAATGCACGGTGAGCAACACCAGCAGTACAAGTACAAGGAGGCAGTGAATGACAAAGACGATCACCAGATGTTGACATATTCACATACAGCCACTGTTGGAATTCGGTAACTCTCGCTAAAATCAAAAATAGAAAAACGCTCCTCCTTTATAATGTCTATTTTCGATCAAAACGAAGACTTAGTGTCAAATTGGAGATTTGTGTAAGCAGCAGCAAACGATGCATAATCAAATCAATGTATGTATTAGGTTGGCCCATAAGTTCCCGCCGTTTTATTCAAGAATTCATTGCAGATTTCGCCGGCGGTCTCTTGCACAGCGCTATACAGCATTCGAAAGGGAAGGATTCGCTCTATCAGAAGGTGTATTGCATTTCATTTTGCAGCCTGAATTTTGTCAATTTTTAGGTCGTTAAAGTGAAGTTGAAAAAGTGAAAAAGTGGCCATCTGCTCAGTTGTTCTCTCGGCTTAGGTTTGGAATTTTCTGCGCAGCTTTCATAGCATTGGGAAGACAATTTTCTGTAGTACAAGAACACGTGTTGGTCCTATTTGCTCACTTGCCCTTTATTGATTTTTAGGTCAACAAAGTGGGACGTTTGAAGGAGAAAATTTACTTTTACTGACAGCTGCTGCTCTGTGGTTGGACTTTTTTGCTCGGTGTCATCAGTCTTCGAAAGAGAATGTCTTGCTGAATAAGAATTTGTGTCGCGTTTATTGGCTGATGCTGACTTCTGTCGAATATCATCAAAATACCAATAAGAGAAAAATCTGCTTCACCAACAACTCCTTCTCCTTGTTCAGTCTTCCTTGCTTAGTTTTGTATGACACTCGAAAGTGAATGTCTTGTTCTACCAGATTACATGATTTGTTTTTCGGCCATTTATTGCTGAATTTTTGCTAATTTTCAGGACATCAAAATGGAGTACCAGGTCGACAAGGATGAGCACTTCCGGCACCTTCTTCTCTTTGAGTTTCGCTTGCTGACCAGTGCTGAGCCATTCTTTACGGTGCTTCATTTGACCTACGTACATACATACACCATTTTTCATCGCCTTTTACAATTCTGTGCAAAAATCGCTGAATATCTCAGAAACGAGTAACGATTGCTGCCAGCCTGCTTGCCCATCATCATTCATCACACAGACATATTCAACGATTTTTGCACAGAATTGTAACTGGCGATAAAAAATGGTGCTTGTATGTATGCATGTCAACATGAAGCATCGTAAAGAAAGGCTCAGCACTGGCCAGCATGCGACACACAAAGAGAAGAAGGTGCCGGAAGTGCTCATCCTTGTCGACCTGGTACTCCATTTTGATGTCCTGAAAATTAGCAAAAACTTTAGTGGCCGAAAAAGGAATTATATATTCTGACAGAACAAGACATGCACTTTCGAGTGTCATATAAAACTAAGCAAGGAAGACTGAACAAGGAGAAGGAGTTGTTGGTGAAGATGATTTTTCTCTTTTTGGCATTTTGTTGATATTCGACTAAAATCAGCATGAGCCAATAAACGCGACACAAGTTCTTAGAGAGCAAGACATTTTCTTCCGAACGACATATAACACCAAACAAAAAAGTCCTACCACAGAGCAGGAGCTGTCGGCAGAGATAAATCTTCTCCTTCGGACTTCCCAATTTGATGACCTAAAAATCAATAAAGGACAAATAAGCAAATAGAGCCAACACGTATTCTTGTAGTACAGGACACTGTCTTCCAAATACTATAAAAAGCTGCGCAAAATTCTAAAAAAAACTAAGCGGAGAGAAGCGTCTGCGCAGATGGACACTTTTTCGCTTTTTCATTTTTCACTTTAACGACCTAAAAACTGACAAAAATTAGGATGAAAAAATCAATATATGCCTTCAAATCAGTTTCTTTAAGCCGCAATTGGCTGGTATCGAGGTTGTAAGCTGTCACAACGATGTCTTGTTGCGATCAAAACTTCTAGCGCCAGGCGGGACTCGAGTCCCGCCTGGCGCTAGAAGTTTTGATCGCAACAAGACATCGTTGTGACAGCAATATATGCTTTGATAGAGCAAGTCATTCTATTTCGAAAGCTGTATAGCGCTATGCAAGAGACCGCCGGCGAAATCCGAAGTGAATTGTTGGAAAAAACGGCGGAGACTTATGGGCCAACCTATGAAATAGAAGGTGCACAACATCTCTGAAATGAATTCTGAAAATGATACCTAACTCCAGCAAAGGCGACTAAAGCTAGAGACTATTGCTTCAGCACTTGCAGCCTTGCGCAAGAGTATCTGGGATGGAGAATACAGCTATCAAACTATCACACCATAAAAACATTATGGAATCAGGCGATATGACGTGACCACATTTAAGAGAAGGCGCCGGCAGTCGCGAGCACCTCAGACTCAAGCTAACTGAATTCTTTGTTTGCACTTTTAAAATTTTCATGCCAAGCCTTCCATCCTACAAGGTAAGAAATTCGGTATCAGACCAATCCGAAAATGATAAAACACTGACTTGTCCATTTGCTGGCAACCGCAAGCAATTGCATAGGCCAAACAGGCATTCAAATTTGGTCAACGGTAAAAGTAGAAGAAGTATGCAGGAAGCGTGGCGCATCCCACAAAAGGATTGTCTAACACTGACCTTTCCTTTAACACATTTGCTTAAGCCTGGAGCGGCTGGTAGAGAGGCTATATGTTGTTACAGGATGTTTTGTTGCGATCAAAACTCTTGCGCCAGGCGGGTCTCGAACCCGCATCCATCTTCTGCTTTCCGGGCAGAAGATGCGGGTTCGAGTTTGCATCTTCTGCCCGGAAAGCAAGAGTTTTGATCGCAACAAAACATCCTGTAACAACTGACCTTTCTCTTTTTTATTATTGGCGTGACTATTTTTTGACGTAGACCAGCAAAATAGGTGTTTCATAAACTGTTTTAATTGTATGTCGATAATACAGCACTGAATGGAGCACAGATAACGCAACCCTTTGTCTACTCTTGTGTTCATTACGAGGAGGTTAGACTTGTCCACACCGCTAGGCAGTTATTTGTTAGTCTTGGCCTTAAGCATTTATAAACATTTAAAATTTACTGCAATTTCAATTAGGATCTTCACCAAACTGTAATTTTCTCCAAGGTTTTCCTCCTTGTTTAACCCAAACATTTCACATGTATCACCTGCCGTCCCGTTGATCGTCGAGTTGCAGAAGCGTCTCCATTCGCCCTGCCGCGCGCCAGAGTGCTTCAATGGATCCTCCTCGCTCGACGGACACGAAGAGCGTCATATCGGTTGTTCAGGGCTTTCACGAAGAAGTCCGAACAACACGTTGGTGGCGTACTGATGTTCTCTTGACATACTGCGCAATCAGTCGGTTGTCGTCCAGAGGGTGTCTGCGAAGCGCATTACTTGGCCTGTCCACCTAATTTTCGACGACGGGGCCCTTGCGACAGCGTTTCGGATCTTCGAATGTCGACGAAGCTCAAAACTCCGGAGGCCTCCCTCACTTGCATGAGTCGTGTCACTCCGAGCATCGTCCTCTCGATTCCCCTCTTTGCGACGCTGAGATCGAGTGTTCATCCTGCTTTCTTATGGCCCAGGTCTCTGAGGCATATGTTAGGGCAGAAGGAGAAGTGGAGTGTGAGCACGGAGTCTTCTTCACGACTTCTTCTAACGCAAGCATTTACGTTCGATCAAGATTTGACTATTTCAAAGCGTGCTCCTATCAGTGAGAGGACCACAAAAGCTTTCCGAAGCACTTTCAAAAAACCCAGATATATTCCACTCACTGCTGTAAGTGCGATGGCACCAATGAAAGCGTGCGTTCATTCTTTCCAACCTCAGTCATTTGAATGAAAAGAGTTGTGTATAGAATTCTAAAGCCACCAATTTTCGAACGCAAAATACGTTCTATTCCCGAAATGGATTGAGATTTGAAATCAGAACGGATTCTTATTGTCAACTGCATGTAATTCCTAAAGCAGCTATGTACGTATTACAAGGTGCATAGTCTGTAAGTTCAAACAGGTTTGCATTAATTCTGGAGAAAAGCAGGTTGAATTATGCTCTTTATTTGCCTTCCCTAGTGACGTCCTTAGCCTGGGCAATACTGGGCTAAACCTAAGCATCTTTTCAGTTCTTCGTAAGATTTCAGGGACTAACCGAGTTCACTTGTCGCTCTCCTAACCACCTCGTGCGAGCATTTATTCTGATCGCGCACACAAAGGGATTACTGCGCTTGCGTCGCGCCTGGCGCGTGTCTGAGGCACTTCGGCCAGCGCTGTGGATGGCCAAAAAGTGCCGAATTGGGCGACGAGCGGCGTGTCTGCACTTTTTTGCACCTGCTCAAATAGGTGTCAATAGTCGTTGCTGCAAAAACTCGACAAACATGCCGGTAAACGGAAGCGGCTAGTGAATCCGTTGAACAAGTCGGTTGTTAGGATGGACTTCCACGCAGCGGTAGTGAACAACCGCTAAGACCTGGAATCCTGTAACCTCAACAGAAGACACCTGAAATATTAGGTTGTCTGAAAAATTCTCTGCATTTTGTCTTATTAGTTTTCATTCGTCTATTATTAACCAGGGAAGGGTCTCAGGCGTAGGTTTAAACGGGAGAAAAGGATAGTACTGCGATAATCTCCGCTCTTCACGTAGTAGAAAAACATTTTTCGTTTTTGCTGAGTCCTTGAACCGAACGAGCTACGGGCCCTCGAAAGCGCGGTACAGTTCAGCACGTGCCCACGTGCATGCGTGCGCTGTTGTATGGGACGATGCGAAAGCTTCTGCGGCAGGCGATTCAGTGGCTCAGCAGGGTGTGGGGCTGCTTCCAAGGTGCTCCACCAGGTGGTAGACTTCCGTACTATGCACCTTTTTTTGCTCGATAAATCAATCAAGTGTGGGGCCTAATAGTGTTGGAGAAAGCACTGTGCGCCAGCGGTTCAGTAAATTTCAGACCGGAGATCTCAACCTCGAAGATGACCCCTGCAGCGGTGGACCTAGAGCAGTACTGGACGACGAGTTGAAGTGGTGAAAGCTGAACCATCCCAAACAGTTCGCGGGATCGCGGAAAAGCTAGGCGTCAGCAAAATTGCTGTTGCGGATGCTTTGAAATGCCTTGGGAAGATGAAAAGGAACGAAAAGTGGGTGCCCATGGATTGAGTGAGTGACAAAAATTGTCACATTTTGAGATCTGTTTTTCCCTACTTTTACGCAACAAAACTGACCCATTTTTGATCGAGTCATCACTTGTGATGAAAAATGGATTCTGTATGATAATAGGAAACGTTTCCGGAGAGTGGTTGGACCCCGACGAGGCCCCTTCTCACTTTCCAAAGGCGAACCTGCACCAAAAAAAAGTAATGGTCACTGTGTGGCGGTCGGCGGCTGGTGCGGTCCATTACAGCTTTTATGCACCAGGCCAAACGATCACAGCAGAGTCCTACTGTAAGGAAATCGACGAAATGCACCGAAAATTGCGTCAACTTCAACCAGCGTTGGTCGACAGAAGAGGCCCGATTCTTTTGCACGATAACGTCCGCCCACACGCTTCACAAATCACTATTCGAAAATTGAGCGAATTAAGGCTTGAAGTTCTGCCTCATCCGCCACATTCTCCAGATCTCTCACCAGCCGACTACCACCTGTTCAAACACTTTCAGAACTTTCTCGCTGGTAAAACCTTCACCAATCACGAGCAAACAAAAACGGCTTTCGTAGATTTTGTCGAATCTCGACCACATATTTATTTCGCTGATGGAATAAGTCGACTGTTAGTCCGTTGGTAAAAGTGTGCTAATTCGAACGGTGCCTATTTCGACTAAGTCAGATAAGGTTTGAGAAAGTTACGGTAGTTCAAGGTGAAACACTCAAAACACGGAGAACTTTCCGGAGAACTAATATCACTGCGTAAACAGATATAAAAGATTAAGTGATAAAGAACGACGATAATAGATTTTTGTGAGATGCTCCACACATTGTTCTTCTACAGGATGTCCTGGAAGCCAGTTTGATGCGCTTTTGGCCTAGACAACGACTTGCGGTGGCCATCCGACGGACATTTCAGTGCTTCATCCTTCCAAAATTCTGGCACCAATGCAGCAACTCAAGAGTGAAAGGTTTGGTTGCACAGGGAGGGAAATCCAATCCAAGAATCTGGAATCGTGCGCATGACACAGTCAGCACCTCCTCCAACTGCTCTGCCACGCACCCGCTAGCAGAGCGACAGCTCCCTATGCGCGGTAGTGATCACGAGTTGGGCTTCAACTATATCTGAACAAACATTTTTTTACCAAAATGAATTAAATACCAGGCTGTCCAATAATTCCTGTCCGACAATTTTCAAAATTCTATAATTTTCCTTAAAAGTGTTATAATGTCAGTCAAGTGTAAAAACCTTCTAGGAGGTTCTCCAGAGTTCCACGCTAGGAGTATATAAGGCGCAGTCGCAGCGTCTAGCTACCAGTACAATCTAAAATGGACCAAGGTCGAATTCGTACGTTCGTGTACTAGAGTGTCGTCCGCATCGCAAGAAGTTTCTCGAGGACCTGGTCACTGGGGAGGAGAGCTGGGTCCTCTACCACAACGTCGCCCGCCGTGCCGTCTGGATCCCGCGCGGAGAAGAGCTGCCGACGACGCCGAAAGCCGACCTGCACCCGCTGAAGATCATGCTCTGCTGCTGGTGGGACGCCAAGGGCATGCTGTAGTTCGAGCTGTTCCCGCAAGACAGGACGGTCACCGCCTCCATCTACACCGATCAGCTCGAGAAACTAGCGCCGCCATCCGAGAAAAGCGTCCCCGACGGGCGACGCTCGGCTAGGAGACGGTTGCCCATCCGCCGTATTCCCCGGTCCTCGCCCCTCCGACTACCACTTGTTCCGCCCGCTGAAGCACCATTTGGCCGGAAGAAAATTCACCAACTACGACAACCTCAAATCCGACATCGCGGACTTTTTTGAGTCACAGCCCCCGGAGTTCTGGGCGAAGGGCATCGTCGACCTGCCCAATCGATCGGCCACTGTTGTGGATAACTGTGGTGATTATATTGTTGATTAGACTTGTTTTTCAATAAAGTTGAAAAAAAAATTAAAATTGGTGAAATTTTCGGACAAGAATTATTGGACAGCCTGGTATGAAGACGTTTGAATCTGGCCAAATATGCGCATCATCATGACATATCCCTGTCTTATCTGAATGGCTAATCCGTGGCACTTCCGTTTAGATCATAGCGAAGAACGACCATTCTCAAATGGCAAGTGGCGTAGTCTGATGAGGTGCTGGGCGTTGACCGCAAGCCAGTCCTAGGCTTGACTCAGACCAGTTCAGTTTCTCGATTGCTGCAGTCTCCAAGTTTTTGGCTGTAGAGGTGTATGACTTATGAGGCACCGTGGAAATGTTACGCGAAAAAGTTGGTCTTGAAATAGGTGGAGGAATGGACCGCTTTGCAAGAAGGCAAAAACTTATAATTTTATATTTTTAATGTCGCGTTGCTTTATTATGTTACGGTAGGACTACCCACTGCTTTGCCCTAACAGTACCGAAGGCAGGATAACGGGTTTGAAGATACAAGTGCATCTAGGTAAGCAGCTCACTTGTATCATATTTTATGGGCCTCTAGCGTCAAAGGAATTGTGAGTGATTGGATTGATTGTGAGAAAAACCTTTCTTGACTGATTTTTTTTGGAAAAGTTTGTAGACATGGTGTCTAGAACGTCAACTCTGCAATTCCTTTCGAGCTTTACTAGAAACTTTCTAATTCAGTAGCATATCGGCCAGCTTTCCTCGACAGTTTGCATTTCGTGGGAGTTTTTCCAAATATTCTGTAAGAGTTTTATGATGCCGAGGAGTGCAGCGCTAGAAATCACTGATGATTTCTGTCTACTTTACAGCCTTTCTTTCATCTATGTGGGCTTCTCAGTGAAGGTTTTAGCACCAATACAGTTGAAGTGTTAGCGCATCTGTGATCTCAGCTGCACGTCGTCATCCGCCCTGGGATGGGAGAGTACGAGCGCGATTGTACAACGCCGATCAGAGCAAACATGAGCCCCAAAAAACATCCAGCTAACCGCTGTATCGCATTTCGCTAATGGCCGAAGAGGCGAGCGACCGGCGCTGGCCTCAGGCGCGAAAGACCCCGACGGACCTACCACGCCGTCACAGCTCTTCGAAGGACTTCTACGGAGAGACGGAGCCTGGCCTCGCCGTGTTTGCCGCCGGTCATATCTGACATGCGGAAGTCCGCGGTTTTCATCGCACGCTCCCGTGAGTAAACGCAGTGCGCGGGTCGTTCCGCGAGCCATTCATCTCGCGAATATCCCCATCTGGGTAGAGTCGCGCGAGCACCGTGGTCTACTCCACAATACTGCACCAACTGCCTCCTACCTGCTCTGACGCAGCCGTCGAACCGCTCATTCCTTTCCACAGATCTCTTCTCCTTCTCTGTTACATTACTTGGAGTTTGCTGTTACTGCTTGTTGCGCAGCATAAGGCACACGCCAAATAAAAACTAATTCGGTGCTAGTGTACTTAGAGTGGCGCACTTAATCTTGTTCAAAGTAGGTTTACTAGGGGTACTCTGCCATGGAAAGAATGAACATCATAGTCGCTTTTTGCGGAAGTGCCAACTCGAAGTTAATATAACGGGCTTATAAGGCATTCTCGCAGAAAAAGACTATGATTTTCGTTCTTCCCATGACAGATTACCCCTAGTAGACCTATTTGAAAATATTTAAGTGGGTTACACTAGATGCACTAGTACCACTAACTTCGACATAAAGCCAAACACAAAAGAACCAAAGAAAGTTGGACTAATCAAACCAACTACGGGTTGATCAAAACGTAATAGCCGCTTCCCTGCTATCCGCCTACATGAATCAGAACTATGGCGGAAGGGAAGGAGGACTTGGTGCAACTTCGAGTTTTAGCGATAAATATTCGGACCCGGCCCTACATGCAAACACGTGCAGCCAATACTTGTCCTATAAGCACGAAACCTAATTTTCAACGAGACAGCCCTAGTTCTGATTCAAAAACATCAAAGAATATAAAAAGAAGCAATTGAAGTTTTCTAGCTCTTTTTGGACTTCATGAACTTCAAGTTTGTAGCAAATTTTGTGATATTTCACTCTGTCAGGGGCTTAGAGCTGACGGGTAGTAAGGTGGTCTTCGACAACTTCGAATGATTCACGACATAAGAATATAAACACAACAATAGGGGGTAACTTTGAAAATTGGGCAGAATATTGAGGGTTTCGTTAAAATTGGATTGGCTAGTGGAACAGTCTTACATACTTCCTCTGTAAGCCGTCGTTCGCTTCGAATAGTGAGTTCTACTACGTTAGGACAATGTTGCGCAGCCAGAAATGTCCTCAGGGAGATCGCTGAACCAGGTCCGGTCGGTGCCAGTTTTCACATATTTCGATGGACATAACATTGGTCTATCCATCAACTCGCCACCGCTGGTGACTGTCTGCTATGAAACTCAGGCAAATTTAGACGCTTTTAAAGTGTCTCTACCCTATCGTACGGAAATAAATTGCACATCAGGAAGGAGTTGAATAACACCAGTCCTTCACAGCAGAAGGTAAAATAAGCGTGACAGCGGATCTCACGCCTCCTCTCCCGTTCATCCTCTACATTGAAAGTTATCATTGTTAGCACTTTGTTTTGAGCAGGACTTTAGGACGCCTTTCGTGCCACGGCCATGCATTTCGGTGTTTCGTCACCTTCCGCCTTCCGATATCGCCTCCACGTCACCCCCCCCCCCCCGCAGAAGTAGAATGCATGGCGCATCCAAAAGAGCATAATGTTGCTCCCTTTATCTATCTAAATTTGTCAATAAGTAGTAATATGCGGTTCTTCCGACCCATTTCAGCGTCTTCCATGTCAATCGCTTCCGTACTCATGATCTTGTTTGACTGATGGCGTCTCCGCCCAATGGCGTCATACTTACTTATTTTAATTTCGCATGTTTTTCGTAATAAGTATTCCTATTAAGTTCACCTTCAACAATTTAGGAAAAGCAGCGGCCCTTAAGCGGCCTATGCTTTTTTGATATACTTGCTTACAAAAAAATTGTCCTGTGACCCGTCTTCACTTTGTGGCAACCACCGCATCGAGTATCGTTTCTATGTATGCTTCGCCACTCTCGTCTATATAGGCCTCCTCCAGGAAATTGTTGCCATTCGAACACGGTGGCGTTGACGAATGGCTTGATTCTTTCCCAGTGGCCCATTAGGGTGAGGAGCACTTTGGTTCGTTGTAGGTCTGCGCCTAATCAGCGTTGAATCCCTCGTTACTTATTTCGGTATCCTCTTCATCCATCGGTAGCCCTTGCGTGTTAGACATGACCAGGCCCTCGGCATTTGATCTTGCAGCCTGGAGTATCACCCTTCATTTACACCACGAGGCAGAATGCTGCGCGCAGAGTTCAGCTCAACAAAACTGGAAGTAGAGGTTTCTCTTATGATTTGGAACCTATGACTCTTTCGTGGTCCATAAGCGCCCTACGCTGTTTCTGGCCTCCTGTTAGGAGTGTTAACGTCCACCTCGAGAGGGAGACGAATCTGACAGAGGCTTGCATTTCCTAGATTCAGAGACTGCCACTTCTGTCGATGAACACCGTACGTAGTTCTCAAAACAATGTTTGTTGCCGTAAATATTTCAGCGCCAAGCGGGACTCGAACCCGCACCATTCTCTAAAAGGGCAGGAATACTTTATGCCGTTACACCACCGGTGCTGTTTGATCGGACGTAACATCCGCCTAATTAAGCTGAAGGTCTTGGTTGAAATAATTCAGTTAAGTACTGTTTACTTTCTAGCGAAAGAGTAAGCGAATTTCAACATGAGTCAAACTATTTAGAGGCACTGATGCGATGTGTTGTTGAACACGTTCAATTTCCTTCTTAACGGCAGCCTTCAAACGGCGGAGGTTGCTACGCTTGGTGCATCGCAACTTGGCATTACGAAGCCTGGTCGACAAGCAGGCATGGCTGTGGACAGGCGAAGAGAAAGCGAAGATTCGAGAGAAGAAGTCGCTCCATCACGTGATTCTCGGCGAGAAAACAGCAGATAATTGGCAAAAGTACCAAGAAACGAAGAAAGCTGCAAAGAATGCCGTGGCTGTTGCAAAAGCTACTCATTATGGAGATGTCAACGAGAAGCTCGAGTCACGCGATGGTGAGCGGTGTCTGTACCGGCTTGCTAAGAATCGCCATCGGCAGACCGAGGACATTGAGAAGTTTTTCGGCATCAATGATAAGGACGGCCATCTTCTCATGGACCGCAAGAAGGAATTGAAGAGATGGCGCGATTACTTTGAGGAAACCTCTACGGAGATTTTCCTCATCCAGCCATCCCTTCAACGGCTCCAACCCACGGCGCCGTGCAGAAGATCACCGTGGAGGACACAGAAGCGACTCTGAAGAGGATGAGGCCAGACAAAGCGACTGGGCCCGACGACGTGGCGGCTGACCTGTGGAAGTCAAAGTTTTATTACCCGGCAGAGTGGTTGGTGAAGTTCTTCAATCAGGTGGTAGCGGAAAAGAAAGTGCCTGAGTGTTAGCGCCAAAGTACGACGATTCCGATTTGGAAGAAGAAGGGCAGTCCTGACTGCTCCAATTACCGTCCAATTCGCTCGCTTTCGCACAGCATCAAGATCTTCGAGCGGATCCTCGATAGACGAATCAGTGAAATCGTCCAGCTTTCCAGCAATCAGTGTGGCTTCGTAGCTGGCTGTCGCGCCGCTGATGACACACACGACGTCCGCCTCCTTTTAGAGAAGCATCGAGGGAAACAGAAGCCAGCGCATATCGCCTTCCTCGACTTGGAGAAGGCCTTTGACCGCGTAACCGCTTGAAGTGATATGGTACGCTTTGCGACGACGTGGAGTTCCTGAAGAGCTCATAGAGTGGGTGCGATTCCTCTACTCTTCCCCAAAGAGTAGAGTTCAAGCTGCAGCTGAAGCCTCGATCGACCATCTCTGTCGGAGTGCACCAGGGTTCTGCGCTTTCGCCACTCCTTTTTGTTGTCGTAATGGATGCCATCGCGAGAGATCTTCAGAAGCCTGCCCCATGGACTTTGCTCTATGCTGATGACGTGATGCTCGCTTGCAAAGATAAAGATGATCTCGAGCGGCAGGTGCAAGCTTGGTGCTACCGCCTGGCTATATTCGGACTCAAATTGAACGTCAACAAGACCGAGTACCTAACGACTGACGTAAACGAGTCCGGCTCCATCAAGGACAACGACATCGAGCTTCCACACACTTCGGTCTTTAAGTACCTGGGATCAGCAGTAGGATCATCTGATAGCAGTCTGATGATTGAAGTTAGCTCACGCGTGAGTTCAGCTTGATTCAAGTGGCGCTCGTTGACTGGCGTGCTCTGCGACATGAAGATACCAGAGCGCTTGAAATCAAAAATCTATAGAACTGTCGTCCGGCCGGTTGCGATGTACGGTGCCGAGTGTCGGCCTGCGACCAGGGAAGTTGAAACGCGCCTCAGCGTAATGGAGACGAAGATGCTGCGCTGGACGGCTGGAGTCACGCGCATGGACCGCATTCGAAACGATGCTATTCGGCAGAAGTTCGGTGTCGCGCCGATAGCCGACAAGATGCGCGAAGCTCGCTTGCGATGGTACGGCCACGTTCTGCGTGGAAAGGAAGACAGCGTCCGCAAGATAGGCCTTAAGTTCGAGGTAATAGGAAAATGACCTAGAGGGCGTCCGATGCAGCGCTGGTCTGACCCGTTACATATGGACTTGAAGGTTGCTGGTATCTACCCTGATCTAGCGCTGGCTCGGGAAAGGTAACCTCATGACACCAGAATAGCGGAGCCCGCTACGAAGCGGGACAGACGATGATGATGAAGAAGAAGAATATTTACAATTTTGCACAAATGGAGTAAATACATAGTCAACCCCTAAACTTCAACAGGTCACAACTTACTCCGGAGTTTCATTTTGCAATCTTGGCACCCATACTCGCAATCAACATTCCGAGTAGTTTCTAACGACCCTGTTCTCCTCTTGAAGTTCCATGGGAGGTCGAAGCCATTCCCTAGTAAGTACCAAAGGAACGGCGCAAATAGGCCCGGGAACGGCCACCTGGTACATAGTGGATATTCGCCTTGGCAAGAAGGCACACGTACCCTTATTTGATGAGCATATGTCGTGAAGGTGCGCAGCAATGGGACGTGCTAACGCGCCAGCCAATCAGGCAGCATCGCATTGGCTTCCCATTCAGAGAGGGCGTTTGCAGTCGATATCCTGATTATCTGGCGTGGTTCTGTCTGTGCTCTGCTTGGTTCTGATTGGCTGGAACGTTCCCAGCTGGCAATGCTGTGCATCATCGCGACATGTACCATTTGATGTTTTAGCCTCCTCGGCATATGCGCACCTTCCCTGGTTTATCTGATCGCCTTGTTGTTATAACTGTTTATCCGCCAAGAATGTTTCCTCAAACGAAAGCGACGACCCACGTAATACTCCACTTACCTATGTATGACCGCGCGCAATATATTTTTTCTTCAATGCAGAAGAGCCATAAGTAGATCCTGCTCTTACAGAACCCTACAGACTGGCGATGTGTTGATCTTTATTTGTGGAGTAGTAATCCTCATTGGATACTCCATCTAGCAGTCTCCGAATGATCCATTGCATAGTTTACGTTGCCAAGGTGTGGAATGTTAGGTTTTTAGCCGTCTCCAAAAGTGGGAATTGTGAAGACATTAGGATAAACATTCCTTGTTGAGTGGTCTTGGGGCACCCGCATCTTTTTCTTAACAAATTTTCTAAATTTCTTCAATGTGTTCGGAGCAACAATCACGAGACCCTCTGAAGTTTTGGGGATATCGTGAATGAAATATGATTGCACGCCATAGATCTCTACCACCGTTTTTGCTGCTCATCTGATAAGCTGTCCTAGACCAATCTGCTTTGTTAGTAGTGCCCTATATAGAATAGTGGATTCAGATGCAACTCGAAATACGGCAAACAGAAGACGGTGGTTTTGCTAAAACTGGCTTCCCTTGTAAAACTCGCACAATATAGCCAGGAGCGCTTATCTCGAGCGACGAGGAGAGTTCATAGCGCTTAAAAGGGTGCAGGTCATTACACAAATTTCTCAAATACACGCAATTCCGCCCAAAAACCCTAAGACAAGGGCGGCACTGTATGTGAAAAACTGGACTTCTCGATCAGTTTTCAGACCACTCCTCATGTCGTGTTTGCCTTTCTCGGCTTTTCGTGATAGCCTAACTGGTCACATACTGTCAACACCTGCGCCCCTTGAGCGTGAGAGCTAGAAAATCAGTCCAGCCCTTTTCTCTCATGAGAAGTGCCATTTCTGTCCGAGGCACTCTGGCTTCCCAGTTGGTTGCGCAGTGATAATCGGGTTAGCGTTTTCCCGATACCAAATGAGCTTGCTGTTACTCGAAACCTTGAGCATGCACCGCTTGGTCAGAAATAACGCAGCCCTCACGGCAAGACAGCGACTAAATATCTTGAAGATGCGTGCAGAAACAGCTGTATTTTTGCTCACTTTTCCTCCTTTTAACCATGTTATTTTGAAGACGTCCGCTAACTGAAGTGTGCGATGTATGTGTGAAGAAGGTCGGCGGTAGTCGATCTCTCTAGGGATGCGCCACATCTACTATGTAGATGTCGTGGAGGCAATTCGAATGCACATGTGGCCCACACAAAGACTCAATGTGGCCAGCCAGTTGTTAGTGTTTTACCCTTTACAAGCTACTACGCTACCAATTATCCAACCCAGTAGGTATGGAATGATTGGTTGGACCAAGAACCTCGACTCGTGGTGCACGTAAAAACCGTTGCCTTCTCCCACTGCGTTATCACTCGCCCTATGTAAGCGTCCTATGTAGACCTATACCTGGTCCTGGTGATGTCTTCGTCAAAGAATAAGCGACAAAGGAAGGTCACCACGCATTCTGCGTCTTCGGGATATCGTGGAGGCATTTTGAATGCGAATTTGGCCCATACAATGTTTTGCGATGGCCTGCTGACGGACAAGTGAGCGCCTTTCCATATCCAGACAAGTCTAGTATCATTTCACCAACTTCGGAGGAATGGTTGGCTTGGTTGGCCTGACTGGGAAAGCCGAGCGTATTTGGGGCGCAAACGACAGCCGGCGCCTACTCCTACTGCGCGACCATGCGCCCATGTCTTCAGCTACATCACACAAGTGACATACAGCGACTTGATTTGGAAGAATATTTGATGTTGATACGTTTGGGGAAGCTCCAAGGTTTCGGCAAATCAGCGTCAAGAAGATACGGACCAAAACCTGACCTTGCTGTTAGCAGGAACCGCGCTCCATCCCAGCAGATCCGCCAGTTGGTGCACCCTCGTCGTGAACCGAACTCTCTCTGCTGTAGGTCTCCTTAAAGACCTATCATTCATTTAAGCTCGCTCCCATGTTCACTTCCATCATCGGCCCTCCTTTCTCATGTTGACCTGAACCATCATGGCTGTTCTGCCTTCGACATTTCCGCTCTTCGATGCTGCACTACAAGCGCCATAAGCAACTGATGCTTTTGGTGTCGAGTTCCTCGGTTAGACTCAACCGTTGTAGCGAGCTCCGCCCCTGTACTCTTTGCGAATGGCTACCAGAACTCCTGAGGGCAGGTATTTGGAGCAGTTTGAGACGTGAGGAGCATGAATATCACCAAGTCCGCAATGTATTCCTCCATGTATACGTATGTACATTTACCTTTTTCGTTCTATAGAAGTTCCGTTACTTCACTTCAGTGTACTACTATTATAGTTATTAAGGTGAGTTGATCAAGAAATCCAGATAAAAGATTGATTTTCTTTCCCCATTCTGGTGCTCCATCCTATGAAGTGACCTCGGTTTAATAAGAATGATTCGAATCTCTTGTCTTACTTTGCAGAGGTAATCTGCTATAAAAAAATTTCATAAAATCAATCCGGTCAGATCGTATCCAGGAAAATAAACTTTATCGTGTACTCTCATTTGATGGCACACTTTTCGTAGTTTTTTAAAGATTAATTCATTATATTGTTCACTATGTTGAACAGACAAGGACTTTTTCGACGTCACAGGGCAGCCTTGGGTGGAAATGAGTAAATACTAATAAAGACGAGTTCTAGCGATGTTTTATGAGCTGTGGGCCAAGACTGTTGCAGGCCAGGACTCATCGAATGTCGAACTTGGATCAATCTACACAAATTCGGGCTTGATATTGGTTGGAGTGGTTGCACATTTATAACATTTCAACGACATCACATTGTTAAATGAGAACTCCGAAAGAAGTTCACACGAAAGTTGAATTGCAGTTTTTCTGCTGTTATGTGTGTCTGATCAAAAGGAAGCAGTGACGTCAGTTCATGTTTATGATCTGCACCTGGAGCACAGCGTCTGGCTGTAGTACTTCTGAATGGGTTTCGATGCATTAATCGACTCTTCACTTTTCTAGTTCACTTCATCATAGTTTTGACGAAGAGCACTTGTACTTTTAAGTTCTCGCTGGAGTCTGATAGTCTAAATCTGAGTTCTTTCTCACTGTGTCCCTCTTCTTATGCATGGCATTTGTTTTGTTAGTCCAGTGAATTCGTAGAATTCGTTGGGCTAGTGATCCGTCAATATGTCATCCCATCTACGAGTTGCCCTGACCTGGTGAGTCCTTTTGCATTTCAGCAGTCTCGAAACTATTTGTGTGATCTTCTGATTTCCTCAGGATGTGTCCACACCTCCTCAGGCATCATTCCCTAACCTTCAGGTGGATTTCAGCTGTCTTCATCACCACCCTGACATCCTCGCCTCGCACATTATTCCGCTTGCTGCACCAGCATCATCCACCTGATTGTGAGCATTCCCATTTCAACAGCTGTTGGTCTTGGACTTCGTCCAGGTTTGCTCACTCTCCATAGCGGGCAGCAATGACTACTCTCTTGCCTTTGAATGTCCTAGAGTTTAGAAGGAATCCATTTGACTCTTTCCATGCTAGCCAGTGACGTTTATCCGTCTCCTGACCGCTGTTTCACACCTAACACTGTCTGCAAATATCTTCGTCTCCTCCTTCAGCGTCTGTTCTGCTTAGATGCGGGTCCGCATTTCTGCTATGCTTTTCTCGGTCAAAGGCCTGATCAAAGTGTGACTTAGCTTCTTACAAGTCCTATGAAGCGTATCCAAACAGTTCTGGTTTTGTCGCCCTCGAAGCCGCCTTCCGAGCACAAGGTTAGAACAAGTACGGTGTCGCTTTGTGCTCGAAGGACGTGGTCGTGCTCTCGCAGACGAGCTTCGCGGGAGTTCTCAAATATCGAACATGCATATGTACCTGGCGTTTTGTTGATCATCGAGTTCTTCGAACGGGTGCCATCAACTCTTCCATTCGTCCCTTTCGGGTGCCAGAATGCTTCAATGGATCCTCCTCGCTCGATAGACACGAAGAACGCCTTATGCTGCGTTCAAGGCTTTCACGAAGAAAAAATATCTGCAGATCTATGACTGATAATTGTACTCCAAATCGCGATCGAAGTATATGGAGGAAGTGCCTGCTTCTATTCCTCACTTCCTATTTTTGCAGTTTTTCAGTCGCGTTTTTTATCGCGTCCTTGCAAAAGGTGTGCTGAATCGCGGGCTGTTGAAGGTGATTAAGCGCGAGCAATCCGCTCCGGGTTCTTGCTCTCGGCCGAACGACACAATGCGCACAGCAAGCATTTCCGGTCCGCCACTTTAACATACACTGCGCGCTAGGCGTAAGCATTACGTAACGGTCGCCGAAGGGGAACCGGTTCGAGGGCCGCGCCCCACGGAGCCCGAGGCCGGACCGGCGGCGGCGGCGAGCAGGTGCGCACCGTCTTCTCAGCCGAAGACCTCGTCGCCGCTGCTCGCCGAAATTAGCCTCTTCTTTCAGGTCGGCGTGTTTGCCAAAACGACACAATCACGTCCACCCGGTGCGCATGCTCGCCCCGTCCCCGACCGCTTACTGAACGCTCAGCATTCTCGTGGCTTCTTGGCGGGTCTCCGTTGGCTAATAGACGGGGAACGCCTGTTCGCGGAATTGGAAACGCTTTACTGTATCGTTTTGTAATCCTTCCTTAGAGCCTTAAGTTGTTGTTTGACGCTACAGAAGACTACGTATGTGTTAAATATTTGAATTTTTTTTGGAATTTTCGTCTCGAGCCACAGCCTCTGCATTAGCCATGGTATTATCTACCGTTAACCACGCTCTTTTCCTTCTCATCATTTCTTCTCATCCCTTCATTACTTCGCAAGATTTTTCGCTTCTTCGTCTCGCAACAGCCCCAAAGATTCACAAACCTGCAGTATTAAGAAATCTCTGGTTGCGCATGTCATCCACAATATAAAACATAACGAAATGTAAAATTCAAAGAAGTAAAGAAAGGTTTAAAAATAATAGATTTTTTTATTTTTTTAATTTTTTTTATAAATTAAAAGAATGATATGTCACAAATTATAAAACATTAAAAGGTTCAAAAAGTTCACCAAAAGAAAAAGCGTTATTAAAACCCATTCATCTATCTGTAACATGTGAATTCCAATCGAAAGCCTTTACGCGAATTTGTCTGAACCTCCTTGGTGTGCTTTTGCGCAGTTTGTTAATGTGCAAATTATATAATTCTATGTAAAAAACGGGTAATGCAGTTCGGACTAACATTTCTAAGAAACTGTGAGCAGGCAAGGTGTTATCCGCGAAAATTTGAAGTTGCATGTTCAAACTCATCGTCAGTTTCAAGAATTTCTATCGAGAAAACTTCCAATTGTCCCGAAAAAAGTGGATCAACAACGTGTTATAAGTCATTAGGTATACATTAAAAAGTATAAATGCTATAAAACACTATTATAAAATTATAAAGTTATACTACATAAATTATGTCATATTAATTGGATTATAGTAATGATAGTACTATGCGGCGGTTTGCGTTAGTCGGAAAGCTGGCTTAAGGATTAAGCTCATTTCACTCACCTACAATAGGTTACCCTTCAACCGACTGGGTGTACGTTCCCGACTACCACCGTAAACACTAAGGTTACCTCTTGATCATAAAGTCAGCTACAACATATTGCCTGTTTTCTGCTATTATTTATTATTGTATTTATTATTATTCTATTTTTAATATTTTAGTCCCGGCTGTGAAACGAATTGACGCTTGAGCGAGTAGTTCAGCGGCGCCTGTTCGCATTTTTCAGTCTCTGACGAAGTGATGCCGACACCTTCACCGAAGCAATACTCCTGGACTGGGTAGACAGGTTGAGGCAACTGCAAGTTATTAGAACTGACGTGAGATAGTTGTACTTTTATGCTAATTCATTCATAGCATATGTTCGTTTGAGATCCACTGGTAAACGTCTGCTTGGTACTGTGGGGGATAAGCACTGGTGAGAGCTCCTGCTTACCCTCCATTGAATGCTCTTGCATTTACAATTAACTCAGTTTGAAGTGGAGTGTTCTGCGTAAGGCGTGTGAATCATTAGGTTCCTGAGTCTCTTCCGTCAGTCATCCCACGTTCGAGTCTCTGTGAATCTTCGGCATTCTTGGCGTTGCATTTCACAAGTCGTTCCAACTTGGCCATAACTGATACATATCCCTATTCCGGTTCACGTTTCGGCGTTGACGCCTTCACCAGGGCCTGTCGAAGTCGAAGTCATTTAAGAAACAGTGCTCTCAAATGCCGTTTTATTCCATATTAAAGCTGTCGATGTTATGTTCGATCAAACTACGCTGGTGGTGTAATGGCGTAGAACATTCTCGCTCGGTCAGCAGGAGGTGCGAGCTCGAGTTTCGTATAGCTCTATAGTTTTGATCGTGACAAAACATTGTTTTAGAACCACGTTAAAGCAGCCAAAAGGCCTTAGGAGACCGCGAACATAGCGCCTTAAGTAGTTGGGAGGAAAACCAACATTAAAGAGTACATAAGTGAGGTCCCCGACACATCTGACGTCATCACCAGTGTACGCTGACGTCGTAGTCGGACTGCCACGTTTGTCTAAGAGAATATTGGACATGTTCCTGACTTTTAGGTGCTCCTCAGTCTTTATGGTACTTCCTGTGTTACGTGATGATAGACAAAAGCTTTGATAGACAAACGGCCCTACCAATATTTCAGTCTCCCGATTCATGCACTCCCTGCACTGACAAGGGTGATACAATGGACTGGAGACTTGAGGTTTTGTTAGACAAAGCATAACCCCCAGCCGTTGCCTATTTCGCCTCTTCTTAATGTTGCTGTGTCGAGTAAATCTTGTGTTATGTATTGTTGCTTAAATGGGCGTTTTCCTCAAAAACAGGAAAAAACGAGATTCCATCGGAGACATTTCCCCAGTATTTTGCGGCCGAGCGCCGAGAATTCGCTGCCTGTGTTTGATGTAGGAGAGAGCTCTTGAAGTGACCCGTGTTTAGATAATCTACACTTGGCCGCACCCCACTAAAGCATTTTGCACACATTCCCATCGAAAGTTCAAACCGGCCCAACAAAAAACGCTGCTAGGTCGTTCCGCGTTTGCGATTCCTTAAAGGAAATGTGTCGATGAGGTAACGTTAAAGATCTGAATTTGTCAAAAATGTTAATTGCGGTGGAAGGTGAAAATCCTCACATGTGGAATAAACTTGACCTACTGTCCAGAAATGTAAGTTTTGTGAACATCTAAGAAAACAACTACAAGGTCTCTTCATAAAAGACAAAACCTTTGCACTATCGAGCAATTGAGTTTCAAACAACAAGCAAAGTTTGAGATGAGGACGAATGGGTAGCTCTATTATTCTAGTCCCAGCACAGAGACTGCAGTCACATTCCGTTTACAAACAACTTCAATCTTCAACGAAAATTTACAGAAAATTCGTCCGGATATTCGTCCGAGGACAGTGCCAGACCCCGTCCGGATACCGGATCTGGCACTGTCCTCGGTATTTACCATAGAGTTAACCTCAAAACGAGGGTATCATATTGTCTCCTGGTTTCCTTATACACCATAGCATTTGTTTTTGCTCTTTCATTTGCTTTGAGTCCCTTTTTATTCTTCACTCCGGCAATGCGAGCTGCTTGCCAACAGGCAGCAGCTCCAGTTTCGTTTGCCTTCCTTGATCTTCCGGGTACAGGGGTTATAATCCGTGTTAGATGCTCGATACGTGTCATATATGTTTCGGAAAGGAATGCACCGGTACTTCACAGATGTTGAGAACTGCAGTAAATACGCCAATTTGGAGAGATAAAGTCATCTGCTTTCTAGTAAGCGCTGAATATTTAATTGGTGTTAAGTCATTATGAATTAGTGCACTCTTATTGCGCAAAGACGCAGAAGTTGACAGAACTTTCTCATCAGCCTTTATGGATGGTCTAGAGACCCCTGTCACTTTTCTCGAAATTCGGCATGATGCCGGAAGTTTTTTATTTCTCAAATAGGCATTGAAACCACCTCTGCTATATCCCGCTAAAGCTGAGCAGGGCACGTCCCACAATAGGGGTTGATCAACACAAACCTTTACTATTGGTGGTGCGCAGTCGCGAAGGTGCGCAGTCGGATAAGGCGCCAGCTGTTCACTCCGAATCCAGATTCTTGGTTCGGGCCCGCCCTGGCTAACCAAGCCTTCCATCCTACCGGGGGAACTGATTTATGCCGGGTCACAGCAAGTCGCTTTGTAGGCGACATTCGCATTCAGTCCTGCTGCTCCACACTCCAAAGAAGTGTGTGCCGCATCCCAAACAGGGATTGATTAACGCCATTCTTTTTCTTTTTATCCTTTAATAACATTTCACAACGCAAATAATGAAAACGTTGAAGGGAATTGAAGATTCTGAACGAAAAATGAGAGAAGGATCAAATCGATAAGTACTTACGTTCGCTAAACGTTACGCTCTTCCCTCATTATGTTCGTTTTTTTTTTTGAAGCGAAGTAACAAATGCTATAAATAAATGAATAAATTCTTTACTTCACCGAGGTTAGAAGACTGAAGTCATAGTCGAAAGACTGTAGTTGTTTCTTGGGGGTATTGATGCTGGTGTACAAGCAAGTAATTTTGAGTTAAAAAAAATCGAGGGAGCTGTTATTTGTTCTCTTCTTTCTTTTTTCTTTCTTTGTGAGGGAACTTTACGAGCGAGTCGAGTATTACTGAATGAACACTCGTGCTACTGACTATCACGGTTTCTTCGAGAAGCCTTGCCGAGCTACGATGCTTGATGATCTCAGGTTGTAATTCGTTCTTCACCCAAGTTGAGTTTTCGTTTAATTCATTTTTAATTTATTTCCTGCTCTCATTAAGGTATGCTTGCTGCTTAACAGCCTGCAAATTTCGAGTAACATTAGAAAGCTACTCGAGATTTGGGACCAGACTTGTCTGAGTTGTATAAAGCACTGGCTTGCTCAATGGCTGGCCACCCCCCAAACTATTTTATTGATAGTGATGTGATCTATAAACGACTTTCAAGATATCCAATGATTTAAAAGCATAGCAGATTGCCTGGCTTATCTCGCAGATGATTACCACCGACCGTTATCCTTTACATATAAATTTATGCACTCCTTAGGTCTATAGAATCGTCAGTGCATGTTATTTTGCCTTCTCTTGTTTATGCTATCAAACTTTAAAATCATTTAATTATTTTTAGTATTAATATTTTCACGGACTGGCAGTTGACAGCTCTGTAACTACGCAACTCAACAATCTGCATAAATCAATTAGTCCCACCCTACAAATACCTTTTGTATATCCATAAAGAATGCTTGTCTAATCGTCGATCGTCATGTCGCGTCTTCGCAGCAAATCTCCAGCTCAAGCGAAGCAGTTTGCAGTTTCAGCAATGCTGCCTCGATGGCTGCTGCTCCCGCTGGTGGTCACTTTTGTCGGAGCAACTGAGGCAGACTTCGTTTCGGCCATGAAGAGCTTGCTGTTTGGGAGCACACAGGTGAGACCCATTACGTTTTCTTTCTGTTAACTGTCCACAAATCGGAGGAGATTCGGGATCTCAACCGTTGACTTCTTTGACAAAACCTACTCTTCTTGCGTTGCGCAAAAATCGTTCTTGCATTGGATGTTGTATGAAAGCTTCCCCTAACCATAACACATGCACACTATTAGGTGAAAGTTCACTATCAGCGTTGGTCGTAGGGATCTCGGCCTGAGCTAACTTTGATGCCAAGGGTTCTAGTTATTTCAGTCAAATTGTTGACCCGACTAGGCGATGAGCAGGTGCACCCCGTAAACTTCTTGGAGTTCCACGCTTGAAAATCTTTGACTGCTATCATGAACAGAATTTTCAGCACAATGCAACGGCGAACGCAGATCTTCAGATGCATCCGTCGCCGTCTGTCAGCGGCTATCCTGCTTTTCATCAGTTTGCCAGTGCGTTCCTGATTTTCACTTTCATCAATAATTTCATAGCCTTCGTTATAAGGCGCCATTTAAAATGTGTGTTGAAATGTTTATTTATTTTGGTGCGTTTGACATTTATACATATCTTTATGCTTGTGAGATGACCCAAGTTTGTTCATCCCAACAGTGCATCGCAAAGCATCTTTTCAGCTTATCTCATTTCATACCTTCTCACCATTTCTTCTTTGATAGGGGAATAGCCAATTCTAAGTAAGTCTTTAGAAACCAAGACCATATAATGTCCTCCAAAAATTAGAACAGTTACAGTACAAATTCTCAGTGTTAGTACAGAAGGAAGTGCGAAGAAATGAAAGAGTAGACGTATTCTTCCTCCTTTCCTTCAATCGCTTCCCGTTACGCCGTTCCACAAGTGAGCCTATCGCTGTTGTCGACGCATGGCTCAGCCTCTCCGGACCTGTCCCTAGCCATACAAAAATCTCCTCAACGAGTGATTGTCGAGTGGCTTGACCAGCAGCGCTCCGAAACGCTGCCGAGAGCCGAGGGATGGAGTGCCTCTACGGGTGAGCCGGGAGTCCGTGACAGGCTCAGCCTGTTGGACTTTTTCTTTTTTCAGCGTCACCGTGGCGAGCTTGACAGCTCCTGAGAAGCCAACGTGTTCCTTCACCTAAAACAGCCACGGAAAGCCTGCAAAGGCTCACTCTTATGAAACGCACTCAGAAGGACTTCACTATAACGATTGGTCGTCTTAGGACTGACGCTATCTACAGGGGGCCATAGATATTGCAACAAAATTCGGCGACCTTGTTGAGATCCACTTTTGGAAATAACTTAGTAATTGTTATGTAGCATGTTGTTAATGCTATAATATTTTTTCTGCAGCGATCATTATGGTAGCTCCTTTCCCCGTCAGTAGTGGGATATCGCTTTAAACATCCGATTACCTTCCCCTTGTCTGTGCAGGAGCACTCCCACTCCGAGGTGACTACATTTTTGAAGGCTAATAGCTGAACATTCGATATTGAGGTGTCGAGTATTCCAAGATCTCCTCCGAAGAGAAGGTACGACTAGAGCAGCTGCGCTATACTTGACGAATGCCTTCAGTTGGCCCATCGAACACATACAGCTGCGAGCTAAGAAGAAGAACTTCACTATTTAGCTGTTCGCGCAATGTGCTTTCCTGTATTATGTAGTCTAACGTTTACTGTTTATTTTTTATCCAACACCATTTATGACAATAACAGCTAATAATGGAACAAGTTAACAATTGGTTGTATAGAAAGGAAGAAAGCCATAAAACGATGAGTTGGAGACTTTGTAATCGAAAATAAACCGTGACTTTTTGTCTAATCTAAATAAATTAATCATAGAAGGTCACGAAGACCTAAATGCACCGCTCTTAAAACTGAAGATAAGACCATGGCTCAGCTCTGAACTGAATAGAATAGGTGGCACAAATGTATTGCATAGTGCAGCTGAATGCTTTCTTCAGTGAAACTTTTCTCATTCCCTCACCAGCATCAAAAGGTTCAAATAAGAGAACGTATGTCTATATCTAACACTGTGGAAAATGGCAATGGCTGTGCGCACTATTAGGCTGTCGCAAAATTAATCGTCGAAACAGACCGCTTACTTCAAACTGCTATAACTCAGCTTAAACACAACACTATTAACCGAAGTAAAAACCACCAGAATCTGTGTATTTTTGCCAACGAATGGGTTATGAATCTAATCCTTTACAGTAAAAACTGAGGTCACAGGAATCAACTAAATCAAGGAGGGCACATTCAACATCAGCCAAATTAGTGAATTGTTTCTGGTGCAAATGAGAATCAAGAGCTCGGAAAAAGTGATAGTAAGTGGGGGGGGGGGGAAGGTCAGGAGAATATGGTGGAGGGAGGACTTCGATACCTAAATAGGACAATTTTCGCGAAGTGATTTGTGAGGTGTGTGGCCTTGCGTTGTCCTGCAAACGGAGAGACCCCTCTAGGAGAGTTATCGCAAAGGACCCATTTTCCATCTACAGTTATAACACGACTGACAAGAGGCTCATTTTTAAAGCGAACTAGCAGGTTTGGGCAACTATCGAAACGTGCCAGATACTAATACTTCATCGTCAAGCGACGACCTGCGCCCGTGGCCCGGTTTTTCTTCGAGATCGAAATCGCCAGAGACGAATTTTTCGAAGCACATCCTCGCCACTGGTTCGCAAGAACAGTCCGTCCCAAAAGCGCTGCTAAGGTTGCGGGATGCCTCTGCCGCAGAATGTTGAATTCGTATGTACAGCATGATGACTCGGTACTCGCGTCGGTTCATTATTTTACGAAGTACTGGAAAAGGTCGGCTGGAAAAATTAGAGCGACGTCCACATGAGTTTCTTGAAAGAGCAGGAAAAACTTACAAGACACTTTGTGTGGCTTTCCCTGAGACGGAATGATTTAGGGTAAAAAACAGAATTATTTATACAGACCTCGGAACGGAGATTAATTTTGCAACAGCTTAATAATGTGTGCGTGTTCACTTTCCACTATTCTCGTGCCTCGAGCATGTATTTTCCAGACCTTAGATTTTCCTGGAAAAGGAGTAGAAATCAGTAAAAACAATCGTCCTGAAGGCCCAGCAATTACACACCATCTTTTATGTACCAAACTGCGTTATTCTGGCGCAAACTAAATATTCCAGTAGAGCAATTGATTACGATAGGAGTAGGCTTGACAGCGATTTCCTGTACAGGTGTTTCCTGTATCTATACAACTCCGTACCTGTAATAAGAGTAGCCAGGGCAATTTATCCAGCATTAACTTTTTGATCTGCCTCATCCTCCGTTGGAGAAACCCCTACGCTAGATAGCATGGAAGCGTTGAAAAGATATCATCCTTCAAGCAAATGAGAAAAACATAAAATCCCGTAGGAAGCGACTCCCGTCTGCGAAGGTACCCATGATCTGAGAGCTCTCCCAAATCCATATAATGGGTCGCAGTGATCAACACTGCTCCTTCATGATCTCCAATGAAAACGATTTTTCAACATGTATCGAATTTGATTCTTCCAAGCCGCTTCCGTCACATTTATGGGCCACAAGGATGACGTGAGGCGATGGATTAATGCGCAAGGTGATGGGAAGGGCCGGCGCCTTATCGCTGCACTTGACGCTGGGCGATTTTTCGACTTCTTCCGGCTCTCGTGAGCTCAAGGGTTGCCCGAAAACGCGTCAACAAAGCAAATGGACCACAAGAAGATCGTCTTACCTGGGGACGCTGCTGCGTTCGAAATTCGGAGCCAAGCGAATCGCAAATAAGGTCCGCGCTGTTGCTGAACATCCTGCAAGACTGCACTATCATACATTACCTGCGCCAGCAATGCAAAGGGAGTACTTAGTAAAAGCCAAGGGTGTGTTATCATGCCTAAAAACTTTGTTTTCCTGCCGAGATCCCTCTTAACAAGAGAGTCCGAAGGCTCTCTATCGAGGGAGATCCGTGGATCAGGTCCTCAATAGCGTCAAGAATTTCCCCAGCTAGCCTCGGATATCGTCATTTCAAATGGCTACACGGTTTCTCATTGTCATCGACGATTTCGCACTAACCGGAGAGAAAGGCCTCGTCTAGATAAATTGCCTTCGACAGCGACACAGCTGCATTGCAAAGGGCTATTCTAAGAACACAGCTACAGAATGATGTTATCCTAATGAATACTCCAAATGATAACATCAGACGGCAGCTAGTCCGTAATAGACTTTACAGCAAGCAGTGAGTTTCGGAGAACTGCATTACATGTCCAAACGGTAGTGTAGGAGACCGCTCGAGAGCAGGAGTAATCTACGAAATTGAGTGCATGGACTGTAGCGTTAAGTACATTCTGGAAACTGGTAGAACGCTAGCGGTGCGCCTAAAGGGGCGCCTAGCTAGCTAGAAAAGGCGTGGTTCTTTAAGCAGTCCTCTTGGTAGCCATGATGGTAACGAGTTCAGCGTCAAAAGCGCAATTCTGGCCATTGAAGAGGAAGTGTTTGCAAGGAAAGTATTAGAGGCATTCTGGATTGTTACCAAGAATCCAGCAATGAACAACCGGAATGAGCGCCTATCAATCACAAGTGAATTTCTTCCCTTTCTTCCCACGTCACGGAATTATTCTTTATACGGTGACAGCACAGTACGACTCAATCGTCTTGCTGACCTACTGACGAGAGGGCGGCCATGCCCCAGCTGTGGTGGATTCATGAGTGAGTTTATCCTTCCCATCCAGGTTCTGTGTGAGAGGTCTTAGACTAACATCGAAACCGCTAGAGCGGTTAAGGCGTTTGGTCGCGTAGATTGCACGTCAGAAGCCTTGCGCCGCTTTTAGGCCTCTGATGACGACGGTTCAGTCGAAGCATTAGGCCGAAATAAACATCCACCTACAACCTCGTGTCTGGCACATACTAATATACAGCTGAAACTTGGATAAAGCGTATGTGAGAAGCGACATGGATGTCTGGCCATGTGGTCCGAGCAAAGACGGCCGTGTTATAAGGCAAATCAGAGGTGTCATGATAGAGGAGTGGTCAAATGTAGAGTGGCAGTGCAAACTGCTGTAGGCGACTGGCCAGCGATTTCCTAAAACAGCTCTACTGGCAGAGAACAGAATCGACTGACAAACCAAAACTGATTCAAAGGAGGTTTCGTCTTTAGAACATGGACTGTGAGGGCTAAATAATCTATCGTTCTTAATTCACAAACAGCTCAGTGATAGATTTTCGAAGCTTCCTGCACCTTACAGTTATTCCGTTTCTTATGGTTAGCGTAGTTGTTTGATTCAGGTATCTCTACGCACGTTTCTATCTCTTTCTTTCTTTTCTCCGGGTTTCTCTACAACTCGAACTTTTCATGAGAATCACAGAGGCCGTTAGTGAAATTCTAATAGTATAATTGGTTAAACAATTATATCAAGCAGAGATGATAGCATCTTGACGACTTGAAGTGTCTTACAACTTCTTTTATCTCTTACTACACGTAAATAATTGAGTGTATTGGAATGCCATACTCACGTTTCCAATTAACGAGCATTTTTTGCTTTGAACAGCCAGAAGTTCCTGCTAATCAAGTACAGCTAACACATATTCTTCAAGAATTTACTGATTAGACTAAAAATTAGTCATATTATTATATACAGTAGCGTAAAAGTAAGAAATTAAAACTGAGGCCACTCACGGGTTTTCAGCTAGCCTCAAAGTCCTTAGAGCCAGCGCATTAAATGTTTCCTGGAAACGACATTTTACTACAGAGGCTCCTTCTCTGACTCCTCACTTTCCCTTGACCAGCCACTTTTCGAAACTCTATAACTTTATCGGTACGCAATCTCGATTCCGTGTTCGGTGGGAAATGTGGCTCAGCACTCCTTTGCAGTTGCTTCTACAGTCTCATGCTTTTAAAGAGGACCATGGCCGCTGAACTTCAGTTGCATCTATGGAGAATATTTTAACTATGCTTGAACCTTCGACATTTGAAATTAAAATGATCTTAAATATTTGCTTTTTAATGCAAGCGAAAAATCAAATTTTCTGTAGATTCTAGTTATGGTAAAGACGGAAAGCCTTTAAAATGACGGATTTTCAGTGGCTCAACAGCAAGCATCTGGACAGTCGTGCATGATGCCGCAGCAGATCGGAACTGGACCGTACAGGATACCCAGATGGTACGCATTACTGTCCTTATTTCGCTCAAGCTTACCAAATTTGTTTTCCTCACTCTGCGAAAGCGAGTAGGTGGTAGCATGCTTTTTATGCAAACAGAACACCTCAAACTTGGATGACTAGACCGTGTCTGACCACAATGTGAATTGGGTCGGATTTTAGAAGTGCCTCAAACTTGATTTGATTACCCAAGTTGGAGGTGCTTTCAAGATTCGACCCAACTCCCATTGTGGCCAGACAAAGTAATGGAAAGAAACTACACCGTCGTGCGCCATTACACTTGTACATGTGCAATCCGATAGTGAGTGTTTTTCGCAACAAAATCTGACCATTACATGCATGAGGCTTCAAAGTTTTTCGCTTCCTTTAAGGCGACTGTAGGGACTACGGTTGCTGACACACGAATACTTACAGGTACTACAATCCTGCGCGAGGGCGTTGTGAGCTGTTTTACTGGTCAGGATGTTGTGGGAATGGAAACAACTTCCAAACATTCCAGAGCTGTCAGTCCAGTTGCGAAGGTAAGAGTAGACGGCAACTTTTGAAGGGGGCCTTCTTAGCAAACAACTTTGAAGAACTTGTCACAGAATGTAATCGTGTAGCGCCTTCAGGTTCCTTTCTAACCATTTACATGCATGAGTGCTGTTCAAAGAGTGCAACTACGCTTACAACACAGACTAAAAGGCAGTTTTGGTGCGGCCTCGATTTCAAGCGGTGACCAGCCGACGAACAAGCAAAGCGGTTACTTGTTCATCAACTGACCACCGCAAGTTACTCGATGGCCAATTACATGTTAAAATCGCCTGATGCACTACGCAATCTACATTTACGGGACATTGTGGAGCCAATTTGATGGTGTTTATTTTGCCTTGCGATAGGTAACCGATAGGCAATTCAATGTGTTATCTTTCCCGGAGAGGTCTGATATCAATTCACAGGAACCTGAAGGAATGGAAGGCTTGATGGGCCTGGGCGGGACGGAAGCGAAGAACCTCGATTCTGAGCGAAGTGCCCGACAGCACTTCTACACACTTGAACTAGTATGTAGCATAATACAAAGGGTAATGGCCTGCAATAATCAAACCCTTTATGAGATGTGTAATGAATAGTATCTTGCGGTATATCGCAAAGGAAATTTTGGTACCTACTAGGCCTTAAAAAATTGGAGGATCAACCAGCGGAAAGGTTAGTGTTCTACCCTTCTCAGACAAATGTATCCCAATTCATGACTCTGGAGGGTGGAAGGTTAGTTGGCATAGGGTGGGGGGAGGTGAGGGGGGGGGGGCGGGGTTGGGGTACCCTAATCTACAGTCTCGATACGGGATGCACATGATTGCCAGCGCCTCGTCTTTCTACTTCCAAGAGATTTGCTCCCTCAGATCTGATTCGATATGATTCTATAAAAGTCTCGTAGACTGGGGAATAAATGTTGCCTTCAAGGGAAAAAACTTGAGCGATGTCTTGGTAGAAGGTTCTTCAAACTGCAATAGCCTTTGAGCAGCAACACTGAGATGAGATACTGACATTCGGTCCTCTCTAACCCAGTGTTCAGAGGATCTGAAGTAACGACGAATTTGGTTCACATCAATTACATTCCACATATTTCAAATATGTGCCTCATTAAGGATGATACAGAATTTATTGCGATAAGGATAAAATAAAGTATGAAAGACTGCGTTGTTTAATCCCTGTTTGGGATGCGCAAGCATTCTATTGTAGTTCTTCACGGCACCGTGGGGGCAATTTGAATGTGCTTTGCCTGCGCAATGACTATTTCGAATCGGGGTGCGCATGACAACCCGCCCCACCTCCGACGGTGCCAGCCAGCTTCACTGTTTGTGTTTCGTTTAGGTCGCATCAATCTCTGACCTAAAGGAGCTGAAGTATTTTGATGATTCTGTTCTTTCTATTCATGTGAAGCTGATCAAATTAAACGCCCACAACAACTTGCCAACTCCTCCACTGTTCAGTTCCGACCTCAAATGTTCTCACTCAAACAGTCACGCTGACTATTGGATGTTCCTGCTGTCAAAAGCCGCTGTCTGCTGGCTACGGCAACGTTCTCATTCCTCGCTACTATTTCGACTCGCGCCAGTGCCGGCTCTTTCTCTATCGGGGAGGAGGTGGCTTCGGGAACGTGTTCGAATCCGAGCAGCGATGCCTGTCGGAATGTCGCGGTCAACCAGGTGCAGTCATTTGTGACCGACCTGCTTCGCTTGCCGTCACCGCTTAGCACATCGCCTGCTCACTTGGACTCTTCTGCGGCGGTTGCTTTGCTTCTGAACCGAAACGTCACAGTGTGGAATTAAAGGCAGTTTTTATCACTTCTGAATCGTAGGTGCGATATTTCAATTACTCGAAAACGATCAGTGCTTTCTCGCCACATAGAAGGCTTCTGCGCTTGCTTTTGCTGCTAGTATCCTACTCAGCCAGAGAAAGAAAACGTGTGGCCTCGCAACAAAACAGAAACCGAGATCTACCGATTGTCTTAACAGATACGTAAACAACACTCAGTTTTCATGAAGATGAAGGCGACCAAAGCTCTATGACCACTATTTTGTAGGCAGCGTGGAATTGAATTTCACACGCTATATCTGAAATGCAGATCTCGTCACAACTTTATTGTAAGATTTGTTGACCAAGCAAGGATTTCAGTGGACCCATGCACTCTGGACCAGGAATCTGGCGTCGGATCCGTGCAACTAACCCGGTTTTATTTCAACAAACAGAACAAACTCTGCGAGGAGTTCGTGTACTTCGGCGCTGGCGGCAACCGCAACAACTTCCTCACCGTCGAGGAATGCCAAGCGCAGTGTCCAGGTGCAGGCGACGCATGTGTTCTCAAGGGTATTCTGGATGGCGGCGCCTTCTCACTGTCGGCTGGAGGGACTACTGTGTTTGCTGGATCTGCGGTCGTCCTACTGTGTTAGCTAACATTCGTTTCCAAGCCGCAAAAAGCCACTAATCGTTTAACTCTCCCTGCTTCTGTCAGAACCTTTTTCGAAACAGTGGAGTACTCTGGCTTCGCTAACCTTTTAGATACCTTTCACTTTCTCATTTCACTAACAGTAGAAGAGGTTGTGAGGTGGAGGATGAGCTAGCTATTCCCACTATGCTCAGTGCCCAACATATTCTCTTCAATGATTCAGAGTCTCCAAACCCTTGCGCAGTTTCGGTAACCATTCCTGGAGGACAGTGCACTCCCGGAGTAAGCGTATGCGGCTCTGGTAGCTTCTGCCATGTAGGAGCCTCTCCACAGACCACCACCTGCTGTCCGAAACCAGGTAAGCCGCTGCGATTCGTTCACCTAAAACATAAAGAGTCATCATTGATGACACTCGTTCAGCTCCAATTGATCGTTGTCAGCAGCCGCTCAACGTCGGCGTCGGGAACGCCAATCTCCAGCGGTGAGTCAGGGAGGGAAGATGGTGTTAAATGATTCAATTCATTCTCTGCAAGCCTCTAAGCCTCAAGTGGCTACTTCTTTAGAATATGTCCCGTCCGGCGCTAAGTTTTAATCATATAAAAGCATCGTTATGAGAGCTTATGATGTTCAAGCAAAGTAGCAATTCGTGCTTTAGGCGTGTTAGGCGCTAAAGAAAGATTGTCTTCTTTCCATCGATTTAGACGGACTTCTCGCCTTGGTCAGTTCGATGACGTTGGGCTAGGCGTTGTTAGCGGGCATTGTAAGGTCGTCGACGGATACTTCTGATACAGGGGTGCGGACGATTTGAGTACAGATCGTCATTCTAAATCTTTCCCTTTTCTTTTTTTTAATGGGCCATGAGATATTAGCGACCTCTTCCTAATCGTCCCTCGTAACGCTGCAGAAACAGGAAAATTAGGTTATTTAGTCGTGTTTTTTGACAGCATACAACACTAACAGCTTCTCAAGCTCTGTGGTGTGGGATACGAAGTGCGAGCAGCCAGCCGGAGTGTCCGAACGAACAGACGAGACTTATGAGGAGGCCTTGAATCGATTTTCGATGTACTCCCAATCTACCGAGTGCAAGCTTTTCGCTGGCCGGACTGATGTAGGATACAATTTGCGCAGACCCAAACAGACCCACGGACTCTGTGCATAAATATGCATACAAGGAACGCGACACAGCAGGAGCAAGGAGTCTATCCCGTGCATTCCACCTGCTTCTCTGGGTAGTACACGGTCGCATTTGGTTCGCGTTTCATTCCCCTATCCACCACGCGGGGACGTGCTATGTAACCTTGCGACAAGCGGTCCGAGATTCTTCCAACAAGAGAGTCCGACGGCTCTTTAAAGTAGGGGATCAGGAGACTCATCGTCGACTTGAGCACTGAAATTCGGCAAAAAGGCACCACCTACCAAAAAATTGGTGGGTAATAACTCCAGCATTAGAGTTTCGCTGACAGCATCAACCATTAGCCACACGTGGAGTGGAGATTCTCGCAGTGGTACTTATCTTCGTAGATCAGACCTACGCCTGATTGCGACACCCTGCCCTGTAAGTAAACTCGGCGAGAAATTGGAAAAACATCATCACGCCCACCCATGTGAGCAGCGGAACTTCTTCTGAAATCCTGACTAGAACTATGTGTCTCCTGGGCCAGCATTACTTCAAGGGCTACGCTGATAATACGGTAGGGGTGAATGGAGATGTTTCTGGCACCCGCCCTAAACCTTTTAGTGCTAAAGAAGCAGGTGGCCTTTTCAAGCGCTGCAAATTAAGAGATTTTAAATTCAGGTGGTACTTCAACCCTCTCACTCAACAGTGTCAACCGTGTGTATATCGTGGCCTGCAGGGTAACGAGAACAATTTCCTCAGCAAGCAAGAGTGCGATAACTCGTGCCTCGGTAGGTTTTCCCTTGTGCTACTTAACAATTCATTTGAGAACTTAGGAAGCTTGGTATACTCTTGTCCACTCCACCAACACCTTCAGGAAGACGCAGCTCTTTGTTTAGTGAATGCGTGCAAAATCGGCTCGCCGTACCGTTCACAAGGAGTGGTCGTTCAGTGCTCGGCCGCGAACCCGACGGTGTGCCCAGCCGGCTACTACTGTCACGTCGGCGCGGACTCCTCGACATCCGTTTGTTGTCAGGCGCTCGGTTAGTCCCCCACGGTCACAGTGTTCGAAATGAGTACTGTACGAAAAGCTGTTATCGTTTGTTGAGGAACGCGAAAATAGCCAGAGAAAAATAATGGAACTACGCAATGATTCGGTCCTGGTTACGGTACACAGTCTCTCCCCCGTATGACACATCCCGCATGCCATCCTACTCTTCTTCCTAACATGCCTTTCTTGTGACTCATGTCGCTGGTGGAAGGATATTGTTAATGAGACTGCCTTTCAGAACTTCCCCGTGCAGGTATAACATCTCAAGGGTACTGGTGCTGGCTTGCTTCTCAAAGGAGGTAAGTGTGATGGAGGTGGTTGTAGTGATGCATGAAACCTCCTGTGTTTTTTCTTCAAGGTTTCGCACATATTAACACCCGTCGTTAGGAATATTTTAGTACTATATTTATTTATTCATTCAATGACTTTAAGTATGTTTTAATAGTGAAGCTTGCCGTGTTTAGTATTCGTTCAACGAAGGAAAATTCTGCGAAGTAACCTCTGAGTAGAATTAGAATCGATTCTGTCCAATCTTGTGGAGGTGAGGGCGCTATCTCTAGACAAGTAGCTCTTTTCATTGTACACTTCCCTTTCTGGCAGTTTACATATGTGTAAGCCGGACGCGTGATAAGACAGTCGCAGGAGGCAGTGGTGTTCGCGTCCACTCCGAATCCAGGTTTTTAGTTCGGAACTAGAACGTGCCAGCCAAATCTCCCGGTTTGATGAATTTACACCAGGCCTGTCAGAAGGGATAGAACACTTATTTTCTAATATTTTACCGCCATAAACTATTACAAAGACCGAATGCGCATGTAAGCTGCTCCATCATGTCCCGTGTATACTATTTATACGACGAGCGGTTTAAGGTTGCGTATGCGTCACGTACTGTTCTCTTCGCATTTTTATCCCCTAAAAAGGCTAAAGCCCGCGTTTAGTCAATCCCCTTATGGGATGCGCCACGCATTCTACTCTTTCGCGATGTCAGGAGGGCAATCAGAATGCGCATTTGACATATTCAGTAAATTAAGTGGCAAGCTGTAGGTCAAGCCAGTGTTGTAACTTTCCAAACAAGCTACGTAATAGCTCGGAGACCTCGGAAAATTGAAAAGCTTGGTTGGCATTGGCAGGACTCGAACCAAGAGCCTTGAATTGGGCTCGACAACCGGCGACTTTTCCATTTGCGCTACGAGGCGCCCAGTTAGTCCCTAAACTGGTAATATCGTTCAACGATCACAAGTAGAACAGTGGGACGGGCCAACTACTTGCTTAATCAAGGTTCAAAGTCCGAGTCTCGCCTAGATCAACCAAACCCTCCCTTCGTGGTCTGCTAATTGGTACCCTCACTAGGGCAACCCATGAACTTCCCCAAAGATTCTCAACGAGACCTATATGATGTTGCAGGGCATGAGTCGAGGAGCACAGAAGTGTTCTTCGTTTTTGCTACGGGCTCCTCGTCTCATGCCCTACAACATCATGTAAGTCTCGTTGATTGGAGAAGGCTTCACGACGACGGAGCTTTGAATATACTGACTTCTCCATTGGCTGCCCACCACAAGTCATTATAAAGACCAAACAAATATTCAAACAAATATTTTTTTCATGCGGAGCTGTTGTTTTTTCTCCTCACAAAAAGAAGGATATTGCATTACTTGAAAAAATCCGGCACAACTTTACTTGGAGAACTCTAATAAGGCGTGGTGGTTTTTTACGGCAAGATTCCAAGTACGGTTATCAGGAAAAATTATTTTGGACTGTCGAGCCTAGTACAAATCTAGAAGAAAATTGTTCGATGTGTGTCTGGTTCGCAAACTTTATAAGTCACACTCAATAACCAGAGGGGTCAATATGAATTGTTCTTCTCTAAGCCTAAGAACACGATTAGAGCTAAATTTTTGACATTTTGTGCAAGTGTAGCCTAACTTCAACTTGGTAAGGACTACCTTCCGGAATCCAAATACTCTATCAAACGCATCGCAGCAAAACAAATTCTCTGTGCGTAGATTTTTATGAGCTACTTTTGTTTATGAGTGTTGGTGCTTGTTGAATTGCAGTTTTATCGCACTCCTGTCTTATACAGAGTATTTCAATAAATAAATAAATAAATAGGTAGAAGTAGAATGGACGAGCACCCCACAAAATATTCTTGCCGATCAGTGTCCTTTCCCTTTACCTTTCAGCAGAGGCTGAATTCTGGAGCACAAAAACAATGCAGGCTGGTTTCGAGGAACAGTTTAGCAGGCCACGTTAACATCTTAAAGATCAAAGGAGGTTCCCTCGCAGAATTTTCTTTTCCCGCTCGACAACTTGTTTTATTGTCGGTTGATAAAAGGACTATGTAGGGACAAATCCATGCGGCGAACCGTGGACGAAAGGAGAAGGCGACGCGGCTCTGACTCGGTTCTACTATGATGCTATCCAACGAAAATGCTTGGCATTCAACTACTTTGGCACCAAAGGCAATCAGAACAATTTCTTGACGAAGGAACTCTGTGAGGTAAGCGATTCAGGCTGGATCAGAAACTTCGAAAACAACAGAACTTTGGTAACACATTATGTACAATTGAAATAACTAACCTGGAGGTGCAACGATATGGTAGCAAATGAACTTCATGTAGAAGAGGATTTCTACATCGTTCATTCGTTTTGATGAGAATGAGTTGTTTTAGATCGCAGTATTTTTAGGCGAAATTGTATAGAATAGCAGCAATTGAAAGCAATTAGTTTGAAGCTCAGGGATTAAAGGTTCTAGCTTACTCATTGGAAGCAAACTTAAGCACATCAAGCTGCTTGCTGGCTAATTGATGGTTCTGCAGCTTTGTTGCTTCACCCTCTGTTCTCTTCAACTTTTGAAAGAAATCACGCTCATGACAACCGCTAAAACGCTCAAATGTATCGAAATTGACTCCGGCAAATTGCAGCCCGTTTATATTTCAGGCCAATTGTCCCGTGTGGGTTAATCCTTGCGCTATTGGACAGCCCATTCTCACTCCAGATCAGCGGCCTTTCCGCTGCCACCAGTCTGCTCCGTGTACTACAGGGTGAGCTCGCATTGCCTTTATGATTCAATGAGATAACTCTCAAGATCTTTCGAACGATCTCTTGGAAATCGCGAGTTCTTCAAAGTGAAGAGTCTCTATGAGAACAAGATGCGCCTGTTGGACAAGATACTTCCCAGCCTAGAACCTTGCGTTCTCTTTCTTCGTCACAGAAGTGCTTCTCTCTTTAGTTACTACTGTCACATTGGCTTCGACGAATCGACAACAGCCTGCTGCTCATCTCAAGGCGACCCGTGCAGTCTGGTGGTGAAAGAGGGCTATGGCATACAGAGCCTGAGTCGATGGTTCTACAACCACCAAACGCGACAGTGCCAGCCGTTTAGCTATAGAGGTGTGTTCACTATATTAGAGAAAACACATTGACTAAATTAAGGGTGATTGAGGTCTGATGCAAATTCTCACTTAAACTTGACTTAATCTAACAAGAGGTGTTTTCACCGAGAAAGACGAGGTCATTTATGAGAGGGATGTAGTGATGTGCTTAATACACACTTTTCACCTGCTGCTGTCTCGAACTCAACGTGCGTTCCCTCCACAAAAAGGGAATAGGATGCCCCTCTTGAGTCGATGTCTTGTCCATCTCATCATCTTCAACCACTTCTCACACACAGTTGGTAGCTGGGATCGCCTGGTGTACAAGACTCATAAAGAAGTCACTGAAAGTCGATATCCCTCAGAGTGTCCCTTGAAAGGCTGCGCACAATGCTAGGCTGAAACACACATTCTTCCACTGAAGACTAGCTCACTTCGGATTATGCCTTTAACAATTTTAAATGAAGCGCAAATTATTGAAGTAAGCACGAAAGTCCTTGCTCACGATACCGCGTTATGATTGCAGTGCTGTTAATTGGTGGAGTCCGCTTCATGTGAGATGCTGACATAGCATCATTCTCTATACAAGAATGTATAGGCAGTGTCGAAGTGAAGGGCGACTTAGGAATTGAAGAATATCTGAAGAGGTCGCCTCTGGGATGTGCCCGTTTTCTATTCCTACTAGATAGCACTTAAGCCGCTACAATGGGTACCTATCCCATACACCGAAAGCAGCGACTGCTGAGCGCGCCCCATGAATGAAAATGTTTGTACTTTCTCAGGATAATCTTCTACTTATTTATTAGCACTAATAACATAAAATGGCTCACCAATAGGTTCTGTTTCTCAACAATAAACAAGATAAATGGCTTGGAATGGCTTGAGCACACACCGAAGTTAACATGCGATCAAGGTCAGCACTTTCTGTGGATCGCGCCTTGAATTAACACCACTGCTGCCAGCCGCATATGTTTCCAATTTAGGCTAACGTACCTTGCCGCTACGTATTATGTGACTGCACAGATACGATCCACTTCTTTTATGTTCATGTATAGGTTGCCGCCCATTTCGGCAGCGAAATATTTGACTTTATAATATACGAATCACGAAAACGAACCATTTGAAATGGATTCCGCCAACATTGGTCGTCCACTGGTAAGCAACTGATGCCTTTGCTACTGTACCTTGAAGAACATCCAGGATACCGCTGCGATTTGGCCACGGATTTTAAAGTACAGTAGTGTTGGCTGCGTAGCACCAACAGTTGCTGACAGCTTGAAGGACATAGATTCACTCCTACATTCTCGACAGCATATACAAATCCAACTCCATGCCTCTATCATCAGTCAGATAGTCAGTCATTTCTTTTGAGCTTCCAGTACAAACGCTAGGCTGTGAATTGAGCTGCGAAATCTCCTTGACAAATCCTTTGAGACCTGCGATTCATAAGGTTTGAGGGCAGATAAGAATAGCATGAAGCGGCGGATATGTGGTCCAAAAGGCAGAGTTTGCGAAGCCATAATAAGGATAAGGATAAAGTATGGCGTTATTCAGTCCTTTTTGAATGCGTCACGCATTTTATTTCTACGGGATGTGGGGGAGGCGATTTGAATGCGTACTTGCCAATATGGGGTGGCCAGTCGATGAAAAATCGGTGCTCTGTCCTTCCCAGAGAAGTCTGATACCAATTGATTGACACCGTAAGGGGTGGAAGGCTTGGTTGACCTGGACAGCAAACCGAATCAAGGAGCTGGTACCGGGGGCACGCGACAGCCGGCACCTCCTCCGACTGCACTCCACGCTCCCAGATGCCATAATAGCATGGGTAACTGTGCAGAAACGACTGTTGCGAACAGCTTTGTAGGGTATTCCCTCCTCTCTAATGTCTACCAGTGCTCAAAGTACTGGGAAAATTTTCGCAAGCAGTTTAAAGTCTTCGTCTCCTCCCATTCTTTAGTCTTCCCAGGACAAGCACATTTAGGGCTTGGAGGCAACGAGAACAACTTCCTGCTGCGAGAACACTGCGAGGCGACGTGTCCAGTGTGGGTGAACGCGTGCCCAAAAGGGGAAGCCTTCCTGCTCTCCTCAGGACGACCACAGCACTGCAACCCAGCGATGGAGGACTCCTGTCCGCAAACCCACTGGTGTCATCCAGGTCAGTTCCAGTGCTTGGTTTTTCATCAGTGTCTGCGCACCGGCCAGTGTTTCTGCCTAGAAGGAAGAGGCTATGGCGTGTAGGGACACAGTATTTGCCTGCAATTCGAGGTTTTCGTTGAAATCAACCAGTACAGGTCCCGATGCAGCAACAACCATGTGCTGCCCCGGTCGTGTCGATCCGTGCACGAGTGCCATGTCTGCAGGAGAAGGTCCTCTGCAGCTACCTAGGTAAGCTGAACGGTCAAAACGTCATCAGTTACTCCTCTCCCAACTAGTTGACCTTCTTCCAGGTTCTATTTCGATGCCTCACAACGACAATGCCTTCAGTTCACATTTCGCGGAATTCGAGGCAGTCCCGTAAGTGGCAGATTTTTCTGCTTTTGTATTGTGATTTTTTCTATGTATTAGGTTGGCAAATAATTTCGTGGACTCTCAAACGCCTTCAACAAAAGTGTTCATAAACAAATAACAAAAAACAGTTTTCAACCAAAGTAAGATCTGTTGGAACGCGGGACTGCTTCCCATTTATCAGCTACCTGGCCCATCCCACAGCATAGAATTCTTGTACTTTTGAAGCCAAGAATCCTTGGAGGTGCATTTTGACATGGTTCACATTAATAAGTCGTTCTCCAACCAAGAAGTGCTGCAGCCAGCTATGAAGGTGCTAGTCATTTGGCACACAGCCTGTGCTGTAAGGTGGGTGAGTTAGACGCTTCCAGCTAAGGTCTTCGATTTTTTGAAGCTCCCGATTCGTGACGTGTGATCTGACGTTATTTTGCTGATAGATAATTCCGCTATTGAAAATCACTCTGAACCGATTCCAGCGGAGTTCAGCCTGCGCGCGGCCAGGTTGAGAAGAGTAGATTACAGCATTAATGCTGGAACCGTTCTTGAGGAGCTCCCAGAAGTTAATACCTTCTTGACACCACCAAACGGAGGGAACATAGCGAACCGGACGCCTCAAAAAATAGAAGACCTTGACTGGAAGCGTCAAACTCATCCACCTTACAGCCCAGACCTTGCGCCGAGTGTCTACCACATTTTTAGATCGGTGGAGTATTTCTTGGTTGGAAGACGATTAATGTGGGCCAGGCCAAAATGCAACTCCAAAGATTCTTGGCCTTAAAACCACAATAATTCTATGGCCGTGGGATAGACCAGCTATCTGATATATGGGGAGCACTTCTGCCTTCCGAGGGATCTTATTTTGATTAAAGATTGTCATTAGCTATTTGTTAATAAATACTTTTGCTGAAGATTCTTGAGAGTCCACGAAATTAGTTGCCAACCTAATATGTTTCATTCACAAACAAGACTTCCAACGGAAACCTAAGAAATGAGTGCGAGATGGGTGGCCCCCTTTGATATAAGACCCACCATCCAAACAATGTCCTCTGATTTCATTTGAAGCCATCAGATGCAGATTTGTTCAGAGCCTTCTCTACGATTTTTCATGCACACAAAATCAGTGAAATGTAACAACCGTAAAATATAAAATTTTAGAAGCAATGTAATCAAATGTGTTTTCAGAATAACTTCGTGACAAGGGAAGCATGCGAGGCTCGGTGCCCGGTTCAGGTGAATCCGTGTCCCCTGACGCTTCACTCGCTGAAGTTCGCGGTTCGTTTTTGTAGTGAATTTTCCGCTCTATTTGTACGTTTCGTAAAGGGAAATGAACGCTTACAACTAGGATTGATCCCTTATCCCAACACCGGGTTCGAAGCGATTAGTTGTTGCTACTTACACAACACTGAAGCGTTGATGCGGGTCTCCTTGGAGTGTCGCAGGGAAGAATAAACGGATGACAGGATGAAGGACGCGTCATTACTCAATCCTTTTTTGGATGCGCCATACATTCTACTTTCTGGAATGTCGTGGAGAGGTGGGTACTTGGCCATAGAGTGAATTGATCATACGGAGATGAGCCGTTATACAAGTAAGCCACGCCCAAGCTTTTGCTGCCCTGAAGTTCAGCGCTTTGTTACAGTAGAAGACTAAATAGTACGCGTACATCTTGCTAATATTTAGCGAACACTGTGGGACTTTTTTCCTCGGCATCTGTTTTTCAAATTAAATCGGGACATGTGTAATAATTGAAGGCGCTCAGCCACTGGGCGTGAGCAGTTGGAGATAAGATTGCACTCAGTATTCTCGCATTAGAAGGCTTAGCTTCTATGTTGTAGCACTTTGACCGTCGACAGTTTCAGGTGACACTTACCACATGCGCGACAACACTGAAATGCCCTGACCAGCAGTGGTGTCACGTCGGAGAGACGAAGGAGACCACGGTGTGCTGTCCCAGCGGTGAATCCTTGTTGTTACATCTCAACAGCAAGCCCTTTCTGAGCTGGTGAGCCTGAATGAGACGAGGACCTTGCAGCGCTCCCCGATCCCTGCATTGCGCCGGCTCGCAATCCAGGCGAAGGACCGTACCACGCAACCAGATGGGCGTTCGACGGCGCCACCCGCAAGTGCGTTCCGTTCGAGTACCGCGGTCTGCGGGGAAATGCCAACAACTTCGTCACCAGAGAGACGTGCGAGCAGCGATGTCCAGGTAAGCACTCGAATCCAGAATTCTCAATGCATATTGTTGGACACCGCCCCAGCTACTGCCATGCACTCGAAAAGATCGTCGCGATTTTTACTTGATTGAAGCTTTAAAGAAATCATACTGAAATTTTCCTCGGACAAAAGAGCTGTAGAAAATGTAACAAGTACAATTGTTAAGAACGCACATACCTCGTTGCTCCATGTAAACAGCATTTGTAAGGTAAGGCCGAATATAAGTCAGGTACCAAACGATCAATTTTAGAGGACAATGACGACAGCTAAGTGAAACGGTTTATTCGAATGCAACTAGACAATCAAACAACAGGACAGCTCGAAGGAATAAAACAGTTATACGGGAGAATAATGGAAAGCACTAAGATCGAAATAGAAGATGTCGTCCATTAGGGCCGTTGTCCCTGACCACCGATGTCGTGGCTAACTCAGTCGGTCCCAAACACCCGCCACTAGGGCACGAAGGCGGGAGCGTGCCTTTGGAAAGGGCAAGTGGTACCACATTCTCGAATGGCACGAGTTCGATAACCCGTCAACAAAATCGATCAGATCAACTTCGGAGCGCGCTTGCACGCATTCTTGCCTACATAGCCCTCCTCTTTAGAGAAGGCATATCGATTGTAAAAATCGCGACAAGCCTTTCGACTGCATGGCGCAATCTGGTCTTTAAGTGCATTATATGGTAGCTACTTTGCTGCGCTTCAGAACAGAATTTAATTTGCTATTTCTCTCCAAATGTAAAAATTTTATAAAATTATTTAACTCATTCGGGCAGCTAAAGTAAAAAAAGTAATAAACTTATTGTAAATGTTTACTTGAACAAAATCTTTTCCTATCTTATTGAGCCTGTAGTTCAACCTGTATGAAGGTCGTTTTGATCGAAGTTTAGTCGAAGAGTTCTCTTTGATTTCAAAAGTCGTACGCGAGCTTAAAAGAGTGTTCAACTTGACGTGAAAAGTGTCCAATTTGATTTCAAAAGTGTCCAATTTGATTTGAAAATTGTCCAATTCGACCTGAAAATTATATAATTTGCAAATCGGGTAAACCAAGTAAATGTAGCGCAGAAAAATCTGAACACTTGACAAGGAATACAAAAAATCATCAAATTTCTGGACCACTGACATTGCTCTGCCAGGAATAAAGTCTCCTCTTTCAAGTGTTCGAGAACCCGTGCAAGATCTCCGAGCCGTACTCCGTGGCCAACAAGTACTACACCTGCAGTCCGACGTCCGCGTGTCCGGCGCAGCACTATTGTCACGTCGGCGTCGACACCAACTACTGCTGTCCGGTGATGGGTGAGCTTGAACATTGGTGTATTTCTTCAGATAGCTTGCGCACTCATTCCGCTGGCCGCTCAGATTTCGTATTCCAGATGGGTGAGTTGGAGTGTGCCTTCTTACAAGACCCCTGCTTGCCGTCTTAACAGTTTCAGCCGCTTATTTCGTTTGTTGTTGAGAAAAACTCCGGCTTACTCGTAACCTTCCGAGCCATTCCCATTGCTTTGTTGACTGTTGTGTGATTGGCTGTGTACTGTACTCAGAGAATGCATTTCTTCGTCAGCGTTGGGAGAACTCTAAGAAACATTTCACTGTTTATGTTGTTGGCTAGTAGAAGCTGAGAACTTCTGCACTCACTTTTGTCTCATTCCAACCTCACGAATAGAGGGCTGTTTCAATATACGTACGAGCAGAATAATACGAAGTGTCGGCTAGTCTGAGGATTGAGCTGATCCAACTCTGCAAGGCTCTGTTGCCCTGTTCCAATACCAGATTGACATTCGAAATTCAGCAAAAGTCTGTGAATCGGGGAAGCCTGTAAAGGTGGTCTTTCCAGGTGGTGACCCGTGTAGTCAGCCGATGGACAGCGGTGTGGGGTCCGCCCAGTTACAGAGATGGTACTGGAACTTGCAGTCGCAGTCGTGCTTACCCTTCAGGTAAGAACTCTACAAGTATTCGACAACCACTACTTATACAGCACGTGTCATAAGTACAGATCCACAAAATTCGAAATTTTCAAAATTAAGCCACACAAAGGTTCTCTAAAATTTTCGATGCGCTTGACCTCCGCAGTTGAACTTGTTGCGTGTGAAGACCCCCGTACGCATTATACCTTTGTCCTTGGGAAAAATTTCGAATTTCGAATGATCGAATAATATTCGATTTCCAAAATTTCGAACTTCGAATGATCGAATATTATTCGATTCTCAAAATTTCGAATTTCGAATAAACGAATTTCGAATTGTCGAATATTCGAATAATCAAATGAACACCTTACTTATTGTGGCCACAATAAGTACTAATGATTAATGGTTGACATTTACTTATGTTTATTACCCATTGTAAACTGCGTTCGAGAGAGCTCCATATACAAAGGCTTCAGATTGTCACTACTCTTGTACCAGTTGGTTAATTGCGAAAAGGATCGGTAATTATCAACTGTGGTACTTCGATTCCTATCAATGGATCTCCTGTCCCGTGGCCGACGTACTCCCGCTACTCTTACGTTAAATAAGGGCTAATGGAATGGAGAGGGTGCGAGTCCAGTGAGTGATAAGCGCTACTGAGGCTGAAGGCGACGAGCAAGGCGAGAGCGAGCTGAGGACCGAACCGGGCTGTGGAAGCCGATGTCCAGGCTCAGATGCCGTTGTTCAAGCGCCGCGAAGGCTGCTAAATCCATTTCCTTCAGGAGACCAAAAGACGGTGACAAAGCTATAATGAAGCACCCTTGCTTCCCTAGGAATTTGTGCCCCGAGAAGAAAGAATCATCTTGGATAGGCAGAGCTAGATTGCTATAGATCTTGCTCCATAGGTTACTGTCTCCTTAGGTTATACCGAAGCTTCTATTTGGTAAAAGAAAGGCTAGCATGGTCGAAGAAGTAACACAAAGGCGATCTGGTGCAGAAGAGGCACATTGGAGGCTCCTGAGTGGCATTCAATCTGCGTTCTGGCTCCGTTGAAGGGCTTCGCGTCACATATAAGCAAACGAACCCGAAGTCCATGGTTGGAATCTAATCTGAGAAGACACTACGACTTGGACAGTGTTATTGCGAAAATGTGAATGGCTCGCTTTCATAGGAAACGGAGTAGGACTGGCTCTTGTACTCCATAGCTATTGCTCTTCCTCTCTTCTTTAACGTCTCTGCTGGCAGAAAGCAGGAGCTTTCCAGGTTCCAGAAAGTGCTACCTCCCTACCGCAGCTCCTTCCGGCTTTAATCGTTCCGTTGCTGTACTTGGGGTAGAAGCACAAAACGGAGATTCTCCCGTAGTATACCGAAGGCAAAAGCGTCATTGAACAGCCATAACACGATTCACATGTTATTCACGTGACTGGCCGCAGGAGGCTCGATGGCTTTCAAAGAAAGCAGGGACGCAGCTAAGGTCGGCGTTTGCCCGCGCCTACCTCACGTCGACTAACAAGGGAAGTGTCTGAAGCGCATGTCTGAACGGGAAGAGCGAGTCATATAGGGAGAATCCCCACCCTCAATTGGTATAAAAGTGTTTTAATTTTTTGCCAAGAAAAAACCCAAGGAGTACGGGGTCGTTGTAGTTACAAAGTAATTGGCGCCTCACGAGTTCGACGGTCCTGTATGTCCGCAATGCCTCTGCCGCAAGCGGGTCGCAGCGCAGTGGATAGAGACGTTGTTTCATGCAAGGGAGATCAATGGTTTAATTCTCCTGCGCTGCTGCACTTTTTCGTTTCAACCATTTCAACTGATTGTTGTGAAGATTTGATGGATTCTGACGGCTATACCATTTCAGAGGTTCCCTACTAATTTTTCCAGCTGCATACTGTGGTTCAACATAATGATGCATAAACGTTCAACATCAGAGATACACAGGCACAACGTGCATGAAGAAGAAGCACTGGTCACAATACGGACGGCGTATAAAGGCTACAGGCTCCTCACAGTGTGTTTCCCTAGATGGACCGATAACCTCGGGAAAAACCATCCTGCTCGGATTTTCAGAGACCAGGACGTGACGTCGCAAGTGGTTCCAATGAAGAAACGAGGTCTATGGATCCCGCAAACTGGCGTTAACGGTTATAGAAACACTCTTTCTTTCATCTTTGCCTGTCAACTGGAAATCAGAGGTAGCTGAAGGTTTCTTAAACCTACCACCAACAATGTCCGCCGATGCTGGAGTGGTGATCCACCTACTTACGCGGAAGTGTGGCCCACCTTTAGGCAAGGAACCTTCGAGGGAAGAAATCAAGCTGGCCGAACGGATGGCCAGCATACTCAAGGACTTCGAAGCACGTCAACTTGAAGTTGACCGAAGACGAACAGCTGGAAGTGGTGGAAGAAGCAGATTGGGATTCGCAAGATGAACTGATAGACGTGGACATGCAAGCAAGAATTGGACATATGATAACGTTTTCGGGTGGAATTATTTCATTCCCACGCCATTGCGCATGACCCTCCTTTTGACCTGCAAAAAAGGGACAACATCCTGAAGGTAGATGTCGAAGCTGCGGGTAGCTGCGGGTAGCTGAAGGAGGACGGATTTGTTATAATGACATTGAAGGTGGTGTCGCTGGCATACCTGTGAGGAGTCTGTAGCTTTTATACGCTGTCCAATTGTGATCAGTGCTTCTGTTTCATGCACTTTGGGCCTGTGCATCACTGGTGTTGAACGTTTATATATCGTTGAGTAGCTTTCTCATTGCCTCGTGGTTAAAAAACCGGTCAGTAATAAATAAGTGGCAAGAAATTTACTCTCCACTGCGTACAGCTGGAAAATTAGGCAAAAACATCTGAATATTTATTTATTTATTTATTTATTTATTTATTTGCACAATATAGTGCGCACAAAAAAACAACAACATGGACACGTAAATCGCAGAAAACACAATGTGAAAAACAAGAAGTTAAAAGCCATCTACGACAAAAACTTAAATTAGTTAACTGACTAAATTATAATTCAACAAAGAAGGGCGGAACTGCAAATTAGACGAAATCCGGTGAATTCTGTGCAAAGTCTTCTAAAAAAAAAAGAGGATTGAACGGGGCAGGGGAGGGGCCGAGGAAGGATGAGAATTTGACGGAGAAGAGCAGTGGACCGCCAACACTGCAAGTCGTGGGATCGGCTCCGGATACCAACTTAGTAGGTCCGTCAACTCCAACAAATCTCATACCTTATGGCTGCTGGGGAAGCAACAGAAGGGTTTTGTGCACACTCAGCCTGACATCTCATACAAGACCGGTCTCTCAAGCAGTAAACTATTGGATGAAGAGCAATTAGAAAACTAACCAAAAAAGTGAACTAGTAAAAATAGAAACTAGGAAACAATCGCAAAACTGATAGGAGAGCAAAGTAAGAAGCTAAGAATATTTGTAGAGGTATGCATATGCATAATGAAGAACTAATACTAAAGGATGAAAAAGAACAAATGAAGAGATAACACGAAAAAAAGTTCTAGTAAACCAAAAAACAAAAAAATAAAATAAAATAAACCAAAAAAATAAGAATAAAAAAGTCCCCACTCTAACTAATGTCAGGAATGTGGAGTGTGGAAAGCAAGTCAATTTTTTTCAGTCTACTTCGAAAAACTTTGTGATTGGGCGCTTCAAGTATGGTAGGAGGCAACATTTGCAACCAACGGGCTCCACGATACAAAAGTGAATGGAAAACCTTCTCCTTATTTTTCTTCTTTATCTTGGGATAGTGGAAGCAGTACTTATTATGACGACCTTGAGATGGCACGAAAACCCAGTACTTGCTAGCCTTAAGCCTTGACTCACCCTTGAGGATTTTAAAACAGAAAATTAGATCGTTGAAGACACGCCTATAAAGAAGACTTTTGAGGTTAAAGATTTTGAGCCTTTCCTTATATCCGGGAATCATTCTAGTATTCGTGGTATTTGGGAAACACCTGTAGAACAAGATTTTTGTGAATGTCTTTTGAACCTTCTCAATTTTTTCCTGACTCTTTTTTGTGCAGGGGCTCCAAACTTGGGAGCAATACTCCAAAATTGGAATGACGTATGTCTTATATAGGGTGACCAGAATTGAGCTGTCGTTACATTTCAGATTCCTAAAAATGAAAAAGAGGGTAGAAAATGCTTTTCGCACCATAATATCAATATGATTCGTGAATTTCAACTCTCGGTCCAAGAAAACACCAAGGTCACGGGGTTCCGTTATAGATGGTAGCAATCTATTATTAAATTTGAATTCTGTAGCTTGTAAGCTTCCAAGGTGAAATACCATAGTCTTGGAAAGGTTCACTGGTATTTCCCAAGTTTCAGACCACTCCATCATCATATTTATTGATTGAGATAAAGCTTCGCAAACTTGCGTTTTATTGTCACTGTTGTAGACACCATAAATCTTTATATCATCAGCATACATCTGTACCTTCACTTGAGGGTGAGTTACTAAAATTGTTGGAAGGTCACAGGTGTACGCAAGAAAAAGGACTGGCGACAATACTCCACCCTGAGGAACACCACTATTGCAGTCATAGTATCTTGAAAAAGAACTTCCTACCCTTACACGCATACGCCTTCCGCACAAGTATGAGCGCAGCCATTCTAAAAGAGGCCCTATAACGCCCAGTTGGTGAAGTTTACTGAGAAGTTTTTTATGGTTAACTTTGTCAAAGGCTTTTGACAAATCAAAATACACGACATCAACAGAATCTCCATTATTCAAAGCCAAATTCCAGTCAAAGATGCAGTCAGCCAGCTGAGTGGAGGTGGAGGCGCTTGTCGTGAAACCGTGTTGCTGACAAGGAACTAAGTTTTTCCGAGAGAACCACGTAACAATCTTATCTCGCACAATCTTTTCCATTATTTTCATTGGTGTGGGCGTTATGCTTATAGGACGGAAAGAAGAGAGCTGTACTGATTTTGGATCTTTTGGAATGGCTGTAACAATGGATTCCTTCCAAATCGAGGGTACCTCACAACAGGTTAAAGAAATATTCAGAATCATCGACAGGGGTCTATAAAGGGAAGTGGCACATTTCTTAAAGATAATTTGTGGAATTCCGTCAGACGTTACAGAAGAAGAGCACTTCAGTCGTTTCATAATTTTTAAAACGTCATCGGGGCTTATCATAAAGTTTTCAATGCTTTCGGTTTCGTCCATGTTCGCAGGTTCAAACAAATCGTTCGATTCACAGGGGATATCTTGTGAGCTCGAACTAAAGAATATGGTATAAATGTCAGAATAGTTCAACTCTCAACCAAACATATGAAATGCAAAAATGCAGCAGAGCACGAGAACAGAACGCCCGACCTCCCACCCATGAAACAACGCCTCTATCCATTGCGCTCCGAGCCACTTGGCGGGCGTACAAGACCCACGAATTCTATTGTAATGGACTGCCTACTCTTTCTGTTTAACGACTTGGCAAAAATAAACTCATTTTGATACTAATTGAGGGGTGGGGATTCTCCCTCTATAACTCGCTCTCCTCTTTCAGACATACGCTCCAGACCCTTCCCTTGTCAGATTGCATACACACAATTTGGCCACTTTGAATGACGCGTTCTTATCAAAAGGTCACAGTTCCCTGGTTTTCGAAGAGGAGTGCATTAACTAGTTAAGAAATTGATAAAAATTATTCGAAATTCGAAGCCTTCGAATATTCGAATAAACGAACATTCGAATATTGGACTTTCTCGAATAATCGAATAAACGAATAATTCGAATATTGGACTTTCTCGAATATTCGAATAAACGAATAATTCGAATATTGAACTTTCTTCGAATAGTCAAATATTCGAATATTCGAAATTCGAATTTATTCGAAATTCGGCTATTCGAAATTCGAAAAGGACAAAGGTATAGTACGCATGCGCGGGGGAAGTTCAGACTCCTAGTTTTTCTACCATCCCCTGGTCACATATTCTGTGGTATCCCAATAATAGACCCTCCTGAAAGATACCAACTTCTCTTGTACGGCACCTGGAATATGCTGAGGTAAGAAAAAGCTAACAGCTCAGACATCTTGCTGTCCCTAGAAGCTCACATACCCACTTGGTCATGCTATTGATCAAGTTGCACATCAAAGAGGGCTTAAAACAGTGTCACGCATTTTCAAGTTCAGTGAACGTGTACTGGATGTTTTCTATGAAAGTCGTTTTCGCAGCACTTAACGACCCCAATGGCTTCATGATCTAGGATTTAAAACGTTTAATGGGTTTTCTGAACAAAAACTTCAATGAATTGTTGGTCAGTCAAGTTTTTTGTGCCAACACGAGGTTTTTAGGTTGATCTTTATTTAGCAGGGTCTGACGTTTCGACTTCTCGTCGTCTTCAGAAGCATGTACGTGGTGCATTAGTTTTATTTGCGCTCTACTCCATCAAGCGCCTTAACTACCCCAGCATTTCGGACCTACTCCACGAGCACAAAAGGAGGGTCAAGTGGGAGAAACGAACTCACCAACTGGGTCCACCACAAGGGCTGATATTCGCATACGTCAGTTAGCCAATGGGAACGAATGGGGCATACTGCACACCACTGTCGGCGAGCGGTCCTTCTACAGTTCACAATGAGACACGAACGGCAGTAGGTTACTTGTAACAGAAAGACACTCATTTCAGTCGTTCACTACTGGATTTCTTGAGAAAATCTAGAGTGCTTCTAACGCTTTCCTCGCCGAAATATCTCCTACATTTTGACAAACAACTTACAATGCCGAGGTTTGAAGAAGAGAGAAGTTGGAGATTACTAGAATGAATGTTTGGAGTTTTATTGAGTTTTAAAGAGCTGTTCTGCGTGAGCACGTGATATTGTCGACAACTACTTCACAAAAGTCAGATCAACTAGGTTTCTCAGAATACACGAGATGCGAAATGGCTCTAACCCCACTAGGGGCGTATGCCGAAAAATCTAAAAATCTACGGTCAACCCAAAAAGGGCATATTGGAAGGGACATATTGCAGAGCGAAGGGGGGTTGACATCGCCGCTCATTGTCTCTGAACTTCTTTCGCCTTTGACAACATGTTAAGGAATTTGTTGGATAAACAGACCTGACACGCTCATTGCGTAAGGTCCTTGAGCTTCAGCGGAGTTTCTGCAGACTCCTTCCGAATGCATTCTTGCGACAGCGGGTGAGATGTCGAGTAAGGCTTACTGGGTAGCACGCAAATGTTTGTGGACTGTGGGCACCCTTCCAGAGTCTTCCTTTGCGAACAGGCAACGATTTTGTCGATCTTTTGGGGATCGAACTCCCACTGCACTCTTGACATTCTCTAGTCCGTAGCGCTTTTACTATTGGCCCTTTTCATCAAGTTTAAATAGTTGTTGTCAGCTGTCAAACGACAATGCCGCAGTTCCTCATTAGGTCCGCATTTGTGTGAGTATTTTGCCATATAAGGGTAGTCCTAGTATTCCAGGTAGACACAAACATCGACGTGGGTAGTTTACGGCAAGCTTCAATATATCTTCTGCAATATTTTGCCTGATGAGCTTAAAAATACAAGCGATCTGATTCATTATTATTATTCATGCTCCTAAAGTTTTTACGAAAAAAGTTTTGTTGTAAATTTGGTTGTAAAAACGGAATGCTCGAAGAGTTTCAAAAACGTTTGCTACAGCTTGGTTTTGAGGTGGACATATACATACCAAGTACACCATGCGTTCGGAACCTATTCCATTCTGCTCTTCACTGACAGCGTTTTTAGCTTTTGGATCTTCACGCTTCCTTAACATGGAATTTTTCAGCTACTGTGGCAGGAAGGGAACTCAGAACAACTTCCTCAGCAAACAGGATTGCGAGCGAACATGTTATGGTAGGTTACGTACGCTCTGTGTCAATTAGGAATACAGAAACTTTTGCTGCTTAGTACTTGACATTTTTCAGTTTGTGTAGTAGCAGCTAGTGTCCATTCTGGAGGACACGGATACAATTTCCAAAAAACTGACTTTCATTCAAACTTCAATTCAAAAATTTCCCCATTTCCTTATATCCTGAATAATCCATCCTACAATCGCCTCGGACAACCCATTGAATATCCACCTCCTGCTCAGTGCTCGATAATCCATGCGCTCTCGGCCAACCTCAAATGACGGCTGATAACCGTCCCCAGACGTGCTCCGCCAGCATGAATACCTGCGGAGCCGGCTTCTGGTGCCACTTCGGTGCCAATCAACAGACCACCGTTTGCTGCCCAGGTAGAGGTGAGTGGCATCGTTTACAAGCTGTGGAGGTGTGCGGAATTGACACCAAGACTTAGTCGTTGCGAAAATAATGGCCTGCTTCATTTGATGGAGCTCTTCAACTTGTTTGGTTTTGCAGTAACAGAACCATTTTCCACTGTGAAAGAAATTCCTTCCTAGAGATGACAAGAGAGGATGCCCGTAGCATTTACGGCAAAGCATACTGTAGAGAGCAGAAACTGCCATTATTTTCCCTAGCCAAGGTCAACTGTCCATCCAGCAGGTCTCCGCAGCCGTTTGTAATCCCTCTGCTGTCCCCAAATCCAAATCCTTAACCTAGTCCAAGTTTAGTGGAAGGACAGGCAGTCTGCCAACAGTCGCTGGCGCTCGGCAACGGCGATGCGGCTCTTCCCCGCTGGTACTACGATGCGACGAGCCTACGCTGTGTGCAGTTCTTCTACCGCGGGCGCTACGGAAATCAGAACAACTTCATGAGCCAGGAAGAGTGCGAGCAAACCTGTCCCGGTACTTCAATCCCGCTTACCTCAATTTACCAAAGTTTAACAGAGGACCTAATATCATTTAACGTACAAAATTTAAATCACTCTTATAATACTGACTAGAGTTGATTGCTTGCCTATTTTAACTTCGAAGCAGCAGTTTCCCGCAATTTGCGTCGAAATTACACCACTTGTAGTTTTTAAATTTGTTGTAGACAGCACACTGCCTTAGACATCGCCACCTTTTGGAAATGTGCTCTTGTGTTTATTTTAGGCTAGGAAATCCCACTAGCTATTTTCGCAAATTTTAAACTCAGAAAAGCAGCTACTTTCATGTCACTCAAGACTAATTGCCTTTACTGATCCATTGGGAACAATCCCCAAACACTGTCTTCGTTTTCCTTACCATTCTCTGGATCAGCGAAGGATGACGATGTCGATAAGAGTTAGGGGGAAGTTACAGAAGACGTCCAAAATTTAGATAATTATCATTCTCACCTCGTCGAAAACAGCAGTTGACTGATAGCCTTCATTGCTTCGAGGTATCCTAACCATACGAAATTCATTCTCAAAAGTCCAGAGAGCTCCACTGGCTTCTCAAAAAGAAGCAGATGGAGCTCTATGGACTTAACTGACCCACTCAGGCTGCTAGAATCATCATGTGCGAGGTTGTCAAGTGCAGTTAATCAGAAGGGCGAACTGTAGATCACGCCTTTGCTTGAACGAAGTCTAACAAAAATTTTCCATCTGTTCATTCACAATCACAATAACGAACTCCAATTCTGCATTCTACCACCCTAAATCTAAATCTCTGTCTTTATTATCTTCACATTTTTGATTGTATGATCCTGCAAAATCTCCCAATCTCCACCTGTTCCGTATCCCATATCTATTATCGCTCTTATTTACCAAGAACTTGCATTGCTCCTTATCGCCTTTAGAACATATGGTTTCTTATTAAACATAGGGCGTTGCTGAAGACATATACAACGTACTGTGCGAACGACTATAATTTCCTTACTCGTCTAGCTACAGGACGCACGCATTTGAAAGTAGAAGAGAGGACATATGGTTTCGACGAACCTAATCATACGCAGCATTTTCGATCATTTTTTATTGGACGAAAAACGGTGGCCCTATGATATTTCTTTGACATGGAGCATTTTTTAACGAAGGATGTTTATTATATAAAAAGCTCCAACTTTTGACAATATTTTGAAGCAGCTGCCGTGCTTCTTCGGTGCCGCGAAGATACGGATGGTAGAGGATCATGTACTCAGATCTCTATAATTAATACATCCAGTTTTGAGTAAAAAATGATTAAAGAGTAGCAGTATTGAATCTAGCTGCCTCATGGAGCAAGAGGAATTTGGAGTTCTTTTTTTGCTGATGTGACATAGTCAAATCAACAGCATCATCAGTATTGACCCACTTTTCCAGATAACAAATGTGCGAAGTCACACATTAGGCCGGTGCATTTACCGACACTAAGTGGATTCGTGTTGATTTGGAAGAATCTGTTTCTAACACACTTGGAAGTTCTGAATTTTTGATTGAGCGAGAACAGTTGCTGGTTTAGTGTACGTCAACGTGTGTCCAGTCGGCAATCCCCTCTTGGACTCATCAAATCGCCCCGTCCCGTGCACGTTTGGCACAAATTCGTGCGGATCGGGCTACTGGTGCCATCTCGGTCTCGTTCCGGACGAATATCAGTGCTGTCCGGGAGAGCCCACGGATCCAGGAGCATGCCAGGGACTTCCAGAACAACGAGGAGAGCTTGGCGCTCCGGCTCAACCTGCGACTCGCTACTATTACGATCAGACGGAGATGACGTGCAAACAGTTCATCTTCAACGGTCGCAAAGGAAATCAGAACAATTTCCTCACGCTGGAGGACTGCGAGCAGACGTGTAACGGTGAATCAGCATGCGCCACCACTTCGGACGGTCCTCTTGGTTCTGTACGGACTTCTTGCTCTATCTGGATGTCTCGCGGGCCTCGGAATTCTAACGCTTTCTCGTTTCTCCTTCTTTTCGGCGGTTGAGAGGTTTCCGTTTCGTGCTGTGAAGTGTGGACTAACATCGTTTCTTCTTTGGTGTACTTCTTCTCTCTTTCTTTAGTGTTCACTGCATAAATACTCTGATCACGTGAAGACAAAGCGAATAATTGTATCCGACAGGCGGATTCTGAATCGAGAAGGAAGCTATGGGCTAAGAACACGGTTCTCATCTATATTTTTTCCGCTCTTCCTCAAAGGTGATGAAAATCGAACAGGATTCCGGCACCAAATTGTTGTACGACCAAATTTTTTTCTTCAAAGTTGAACTTGGATTAGTAGCTAGGTCCCTTAGCAGCCTTTTTGAGATCAAAGCACTGACAGGGCTTTATGCTTTCCCCAGCTGGTGAAATCTCGGAATTTCAGCAAGGAATCAAAGCTGAATCGGATATTTTTTGATTTGCTAACTCTCCCCCCCCCCGCTCCTATGCAACCTACTGGGCATAAATGCTCTATAAACCATCACTCCTTAGCTTCAGGTTTTTTTGGGTATAGGGATATGCAGTGAACACTTCTTTCGGCTCAACTACTCTCGGCTTCTGCTATTTTCCACTTCGACTCCTAGACATGCTCCTTTGTGAAAGCTCTTTTTCAGTTTTCACAAATCCTTGCAATCAGCCGATTCCTCTGCCGCCACAGATGTGTGCTGCTTCTGGCCCAGACACCTGCGGCGCAAGCTCCTGGTGTCACATTGGTGCCACCCCAGACACAACTCTCTGCTGTCCAAGCGGTAGGATTTTCGTTGGGTGAATTTTCAGAAGCATCAGTAGTCGAATGACCTTTTCAGAGGGCGATCCGTGTTCGCTCCCTCTCAACCGTGGTACTGGAAACCAGTTCATGGATCGCTGGTACTACAACCAGCAGGCCGGCTCATGTCAACCTTTCACCTATGCTGGACTTCGCGGAAATCAGAACAACTTCCTCACCAGAGAGGTTACCTGCACACGTCTTCAGGCTGTCTAACGATATTCTAGCGCTTCTCCAGTACGAACGTTATTACTATGATGTATTTTAGTCTTGTGAAGAGCGCTGCGGGCCGAATCCGTGCTTCGAGGGGCGACCATTCGCTGGAGTCGATGGTCGTCCGCAGACATGCTCCATTTCTGCCAATCTAAACACTTGTCCGGCCAGCTATTGGTGTCATATCGGTGCAGACATGAGCACTACCGTGTGTTGTCCTGGCGGTGAGTCTCAGTTTTACGTTTATGTTTGCAATTATGTTTATTATTAGTCACTAAAGAAATCAGACGAACGGTGTTCAGACACAACAAATCGATTTAGAGGAAAAAAAAAGCAATTAATAAAAATGGGTGCGTATCATGGAAATAGAGGATGTTCCGACACAGTTTGGGGGTGGCCGCCAACAACGAAAATCCTTCAGGTCGTTATTTCGGGCTCGATACCAGCTTAGTAGGCCCGCCAACTCTGCCTTGGCCCAGTCTAGGCGTCGCAGTCACTAGGATGTAGGGGTGGCGGAAGAGTGACAAAGTGAGTATAGCCATTCAAGCTAGTTTAGTTAAAGAGAAGCGAGAGCCATATATGGCATAGAACAGGCAAATACACAACAGAGATCGGCGATGAAACCAGGGTGCAGTCTGAAGAAAAACATCGAAGCGTAAAAGGCGTAAACAAGGAAATAATGCTGATCCTCACCACGTGACCACGCCATGTGAACTTCTCAGTAGCGTCCCTTTGCATTCACTATTTTCGTAACCTTGTCGGTTAATGAACGTAGAAAATTAGAATGCACTCCAGATGGCGGTAAATTATTCCACTGGGAGATAATTCATTTCGTGGAAGTGTTCTGAAATCCATCTGTTCAAGCTTTCCGTCTAAGAATTCTGGAACAGTCACCACGTGTTCAGAAAACTGTGGAAGGCTTGTGACGTGAATTATGTAAGCTGTCAAAAAAGTGAACAAATCTGCGCTATAATGGCTTCTTTAGGTTCCGTAGGACAACACGAAGCGTGAAATTCACAAAACTCGTTAATATACATGAAGATGGAAGTTTTAAAGCAGCCGTACTTTGTGGTGACGTTTCTTGATAGAAGTGATTTGCCCATAGTGGATTACCTCACATCCTGGATGGATAGATGGTGTCCTTATACTAGAGCTAATAGACGGTGTTGATTACTTGGTTAATCATATGACTTATTAAATAATGCATTTCAAAGTGTTTTTCCTTGAAGACATATTTGTCGCAGAAACGATTGCAGTCCGTGATTGCTTTTCCATCATTCTCCACCCTCGTGATTGTTTGAAGCCAGACAGGAATCCATCACCTTTAGCCTCCACTAACATCTGCAATCTGCCAATGTCCACGGGAGAAGGCAACTACAATTTGGAGCGATACTACTTCGACCAGTCATCGAAAACCTGCCGACCATTTGTCTACAACGGTCTGAAAGGAAATCAGAATAACTTCATCACACTGGTAAGCTACGAGTGCCTTTACAGGATATGTGAAGCTGGTTACGGAGGATGGAGATGGCGGAGTTGTTAGGAAAACAGCCTCGCATTTTGGAGACCAAAAGCGCCTCATCTAGAGATTTTTTTCAGAGAGCCTGTCAGCTTTCATGCCAACCCCTGGATAACCCTTGCATTGGTCAGCCAGCTACCACAGCAGCTGGACAGGTGAATTTTGTCAGATCAGAACTATTTCTGATGCTCAGAATACAGTGGAATCGTCAGAGAGCAGAAATGCTTGTAAAACGACGTCATTTTTTTAAATATTGTTAGAGGAATCACCTCAACTACTCCAGGTTCTTTTCTGCTCATCTACGAACAAGGACACCTGCCCAGTCAATTTCTGGTGTCACCTTGGTGCTACACCGGAGACCACTGTGTGCTGCCCTGGTGGTATGTTTCATTGAAGATTTGGTTGCTGTTAAGAAATTCTGAAATAACTGCCTCGTTTTACAATATTTCAGCCACAAACGCCTGTTCTGTTCCACTAGCACCCGGAACTGGCAACGCTGGTTTGTCGAGGTGGTACTACAATCCGGATGACAGGGTGTGTTTGTGAGAAGATTGAGAGTAGTTGTCCGTAAATTTGTAACGATATTGATATTACCCACTCTGACCGGCTCTTTGAGATTGCTCTCATATTTCGGACTTAAATTTTGCAGCTGATATTCTTCCATCTACTAGGAACTAAAGCTCGCTGCTGATCCCTTGGGATGCGCTGAACCGTCTCCTTCGGAAAGTATGACCAATGCATTAAACTAGATACTGAGACTGATAAAGTCAGAAGATGGACACATCCTTCCCAGTCAAGTCTGGGACTTATCTGATGGAATGGAATACCTTCAATGCTTTTCTGGCGCCAGACGTAGGTTCGTAGGAATTAAGTGAGTTCTTTCACGAAGAATTGACTTGATCCCTACAAACGAATGCGGCCCTCTTGCTGCATCATCTGCGACGGTCCTTGGATAACATCACGCACTTCGAAATTTTGGCATCCTTTTGCATACCAAAAACAAAGGAAGGAACGGAACGGTAATGGAAGCGATGCTGCGAAACACTACAGTTTAATGGATAAGACCCTGGTGACGAAAAATACTGAACCTGCTGTATTATTTTCAACCCGTTGACCGTAGAATTCAGTGTGAAATCGATTGATGCTTTGGTGCAAGTTTTGATGTTTCTTGACATCCGGCAGTGTCCTGACGACTACGGCTCCCCGTCATGCGGGTGTCAGCAAATCGCATATATTTGTAGAACCGGCCCACCTAATTTTATCCCGGCTCGGCACAAACGACAGTATGAACATCGCCGAAGCTCGGAACACCAAAAACATTTTCTAATGCCAATCGTATCGCCTCTAGCATTGTCCTCTCGATTCCCATTGTCCGACGTTGATTGCTTTTCATTACGATGAAAGATTAGAAGACTCCAGATTCTTCTGCCCGTTTGATACGTGGTGAACAGTGATGAACACGAGGATGGTTTATGATCCAAAAAGGCTGTAATCCGGGCGAAAATTCACTAAGCATTCTCTCGAAAAGTCCACCGCAGCAAATTTTAGGGTAAAAGGTCTTCAGGTATCTGCGCTTTTTCAGTGAAGTGTATGACAAGGACCTATATATGTCCACTCATTTGTTCTGCCTTTCAGCAATGCCTACCATTCCAATACAACGGAAAGCGAGGCAACCAGAATAACTTCGAAACACAGTCCGAGTGTGAGAGGACCTGTCCAGGTAAGTTCGAGACCACGACAGTGTCTCAGCGATTCTTTAGCGACAGGTGGTGAATCATTGGTCGGCGTATGTTCGTTTCCCTAACTCTTCCTGCATGATTCGCTTCCTCTCCACTGTGCATTCCGCGATCTTCGGGACGGTCGGCTAACCTCTCACCCCGATCGCGCCGACTAGGTAGAGGTTTCAGTATTCGTGAACCCCTGTCTGGGTGAGGTGTTCCGCGATGAGCGAGGAGCTCCGCAGACCTGCAACCCGATGATACCCGATCCGTGTCCAACAGGGTCATTCTGCCTGCCAGGAGATCCAGCGACGAAGAATTCCAGCTACTGCTGTCCGCAAATAAATCGTCAGTTCTTCCAATGCAGTTCTCCTCTAGTCTTGCTGTTAAGGGAACATAGACCTTCAGAGGACCCATGCGACTCATCGTGGAGTGAAGGTGAAGGCGAAGATTCGCTGAATCGATTCTACTACAATCCCGTAGAAGGCGACTGCTATCCCTTCACTTACAAAGGCCGACGAGGAAACGAAAACAACTTCCTCACAAAGAAGCTGTGCCAGGAGAAGTGCATGCCAAGTAAGTTCATCGGAGCTGCCTTTGAGAGGGCTAGCTATACGTTCAATCTGATGACTCATTGCCACTAGTTTCAAATTGCAGTCACCAGCGTCTGCTTCGGAGGTGAGCTTCCTCTTACTTCGCCGAGCGGTCGAGTGGTCCAGTGCCACAATCAGCCATGTCCCGACGATTACTATTGCCATCTTGGCAAGGACATCAGATCGACTGTGTGTTGCGAGAAGAAAGGTACATCTCGCTCTATCAACTGGTCAAAAGCAGAATAAGAATTCGGAGCTATGTTTAGAGGAAGCTTGCTATAAGCTTGCAATTTGGCTTTCCTGGATTACAAACATAAGGTCTTGAATGTATGCTACATCTGCCCCTAGTCGCATGGAATTACACTAGTTAGAGCGTATACGCGAAATACAGTATTTCCAGCGTTGGATGGCAACCGACGCCTTCTGTCGTGAATACCGGTACCATTTCAGTGATGAAGTGTCCAGAATTTAGATTCGCCTTGTGATCAGCAGCTGATGCTGGGCGTTGGGGACTCTTTGCTGCCGCGTTTCTACTACGATCCTCTCGAGGACCGTTGTTTGCCGTTTAACTACACCGGAATTGGCGGCAACGAGAACAACTTCGCCACCATGGCGAACTGCCAGATAGCTTGTCCAGGTGCGCACCGCCACCTGCTGGAAATGAAGGTTCATGTGTGGTTGTTTCCCTTCTCCTTTATTGCCAACAGTTACCATCCGTTTTGCACACGTAGCGAATTCTCATCTTCGGTACATCACAAATCCAAGGAGCTCGCAGACGCTTCACCGTTATATATTATTATTCTGCGAATTCTAGAACCGATGCTAGCTTTCTGAAAAGCAATTCCTACTGATTATAGTTATGCACTCAGAAAATTTTAGGGTAGTGGAAAGGTTTTGAGTAACCAAAATTTCCCAGCATTTTAACCCGATAATTCAAATATGAATGACAACCATTTTAGAATCTACCACAATGCTTGTCGGAGGCCCTTACTGCGGGACACATGTACCATTTTGACGACAGTTTGGATAGTTTTTAATTCAAATTGGACACCCTTTTAAGCAACCTGACACCTTAGAAATCAAGTCGTGCTTCCAGTTTAAACTAGAGGCTCCTTGAGAATATTAGATTAAATTTCCCATTGAAAGCTTAGTAAGACTTACTTTCGCATATTTAATTCTCCTGCCCCAAAAACAGAACACACTGTTAAAATTTTTATAAATTTCTTGTTTTCCTATGGAAAATAAATTTGAAAGTATAGGAAAGCAGCAATTTTTATGCTGAAAGAAGAGATTGCTCCATGAGCTGTTGCAGTGTGTCGCCGATTTTCCTTGGTTTATAGCAAATATTTGGACATTTGGAAAAAATGGATTTACATTCTTGCCAACGGCGCACAAAAACAATTTTAGAGGACCTACATGCCTTTACTGCTTAAAGTGAGCAATATTGTGAACAAAGGGAACGACCAGATCAATCTTGCAATGAACTAGACGAATGCGTGAAGCGACCTTTTCTTTTAGTAAAGTAAGAAATTGTAATAATAAATAGTAATAGTAATAATAAAAAATGCTCACTTTAAAACATTTATATGGCTCTGCAAGTAAAGAGTTTATAGAATTTCAGGCAGCGTATTCTCTTTTTGGGGCAGATGAGCTAAAACTTTCCAAGAAAGTCATACCAATTTTCGTTAGGCCAAAAATATTTTACTCTCTCCTCTACTTTAATCCGTGGGACGCTGGCTTTGATTTCGAAAGTGCTTAGTTTGCTTTCCAAAACACGCTTAGAACTGTGTCCAATCTGATTGGAAAAGTGCCCATTTTGAAGTGAAAATGCTACGCACATAGACTCCAAATTCGACGTTCTTGAAAACGGGCATTTTCTTATCATTTGTTTTTCTTCTGTGACAGTCAGGTTTGTTATAAAATTATTTATTGTTGCGGTCACGTTTCGACTAAATCGTTTTCTTCAATCCTGAAAGGTGCTCGAAATTTCTTCATCCGCGAATCCACTTGGGTCAGAAACATCGTGTTCCCCCTTCCCTTGCTCAGTATCAACCAGTGCCAGGAAAGTCAGGTGGAGAACCCAAATCTAGTGAGCTAACTCACCAGCGCAGGAAGACCGGTTCAGCTGGCCACCATGGAGCAAGTGAGAAGCACTGAGGCGGTCAATTCTACTTCAGCGTGCCGGGGGAAAAATGCACATATCAGTATATGCGAAGCTCTTCGAGCTCCTTTCAGGCCTTGAAAAAGGCGAGTTAGTCGAAACGTGGGCCGTAATAATAAATAATTTTGTAACAAACCTGATTGGCACAGAAGACAATTAAATGCTACGCACACACTTTGTAGATACGCTTGCAAGACACGTCCCATCGTCGTACATTTATACTTTTATCTATACTGTAGTTCCTCACCACATCAATCGCTTTAATGGGAAACTCTGCAAGGAAAGGAGAAGGTAGAAGACAGTCGTTTGCTCTTCTAGGCTACCAAGGTTACTGCCCTCATGGCAAGCCGCACATGGTCAGCGGAATGATGACGGCGTGCGGCATCGACACTTCGTGCCCCACCAACCACGTCTGTCACGTCAGCAAGCGTGACTCTAGAAGCGTATGCTGTCCGGACCCAGGTAAGGTGTCTTCTCGACCTCTTTTCCTATAAATTTTGAACGGAGTCTTATTTCAATAGGTCCATCTAGTTTTACTAATAAGGAATCGGGCGTGAATCAGTACCTGTTGCCTCACACTTTGGGTGTTTATATAACACTAAAAAGAAGAACACTTCTTCGCCAACAACCGATAGAATTGCAGTTTTGTAAAGTCGCTCGATGGACACATCTTTATTCAAAATTATTTTTTGAGATTGTACATATGTATTTTCATCCAACAATTTTCTAAAATTGAAAGATATCTTTTATATATTTTGGTAATCTGTACGACCGAAGTACAAACTTCGATAGCCACACTTTTTCGGGAAAATAGCCGTTGAAAAACATAGTGCAGGCAGGGCCTATACGATAAACGTGCATGGAGCGAAGGTAGGAGTCAATTGAGCAAAAATAGGAATCGCTTCTATTCGCTTCTATTCCAAGAATTCCAAGCTTTAGCCGTCTAATTGTGGCTGGTTGTTGCACTGAGTACGTTTTCTTGAGCATTGGAATATGATTTGATTTAAGTCGAGAGAGACATCCACTAAAAGAACTGGTTGATAGCTCTCCCGGTGAGCACAGCAGCACTCTTAGCCTTGTATTGAACCCCACCTTAAATTCATTGAGCGACTTCTGGAACCAGCACTCAAAATCTATGACAAGAATGACTGATTTTCCATTAAGAAAAAACTCAAAACTGAGTTAAGTATAAGCTGCCAGTGAGCGTTAACAGGACCTTCACCAGTTCTTCCACGTCCTCTACTACATAATCCCTATGTGACAACATTCTATTAGTTCTCAAATGCCTTCCTGTTTAGCTCAATTCTGCATTTTGGAACATGAATCCGGACCATGCAGTGGCAAACAAACTCGCTACGGTTACGACCGAAACGCAGGAGTATGCAGGCAGTTCCGGTGCGCACTCTTTCCTAATTTCGTTGTAAATCAGAAGCAAATGAATTGATGAGTCGGCAAATTCTTCAAGTGCTTAGCCAAGGTGTTGAAGTTTCATACTCCTTAAGTAACGTTTTTCGTGGCGGTCCACTGGGTGTGAATTTAACCGCGTACTAGACATTTCCGCTGACAGAAAAATTTCGAGATAGCGCGAGCGGTGGCTGGATAGTAACTATTTGTGTTTAGCAACTTAAGAGTGGGTAAAAGAGGAGGCTCCATGATTAGCGTTTTATGAATCCAGGCATAATCTGCATTGTTGAAATAGCGATCTCGTGAAGCGGTGCACCGAAACCTGCATGAATCACCACCTTCGAGCTAAAAAATTTCGACGAGTTTCTCTTGGGCTATGTTTTCAATTGATCAAGGGGTGCTATTTAGAAGCTCATTATAGGCCTAGTGATTGGCCAGTGCTTAGTATTATACCCAGTAGCGACATTCTTGTCTAACCATAGGGAGGAAACTCTCGTCTTATGGCGCAGTATAATTTTCTACACTCGGGATATGGGCGACTGCTTTGTTGGCTTAATTCAAGATGATATGGATGCATGCTTTCCACTGCTGAACTAGCAATGCAAGCATATACACCTTTTTGGGAGACAACGTGCAATAACTGGTCTCTTTCTAGGTCCTCGTGGTACAGGTTAGTCTGTCAAAGTGGTCAATCAAAACCATGTGGTACCGCAGACCTAGTAACAGCAATATCTTGTGATATCGGGCTACGTAAATCGGGTGGTCCCAAGGACCGAAGCTTGTTCAGTTCCACCAGTGCCTCCGACTTTTCCAGACTCTGAAGAAGGCGGCGGCGCCGAGGCTTCCACAATAAAGTTGACGACAATATTGGTCAACAGCTGAGCGATCTCAACTATAGAGTGGAAGACGTCTTGGTTCACTTCTCATTTGCGCACATCGTCCAACTTGAAAGGGCCCAGATCCCTAACATGAGAGCTTCAAACGGCAACCGCAGTGTCATCTGAGTGGGAGCGTGGTGGTAGCATGCTGGGCCCATAGTGTGCCGGTCAGTGAACCTACACCACTCGCTGCTACGAGTAACAGTAGCGTGCGCAGAACAAGCTAATCACTAATGCCTATTAGAGGCAAGCTAACACAGGCAAGAACCTAACAAGGAAAGTCTCCTGCCGAGACGCGCAGCCGCTCATCGTCGTCCCAATGTTCCGCTCTCCTCGATCGCTTCGCCTGATTCTCGACCGCCACTGACAGGACCTGAATGCTTACTCAGCATCTCATTTCCTGCATTATTATTACTATTTCCAATTTAGTTAAGCCAATAACTTCTCCTTCATCTTTTTCTTCAGCGCTTGTCCAGCTTAGAGATGATGAATTGTCACCATTACTCGAGTGTTGCAAAAATAAGGTCGTTTTGGAACAACTACTGAAATACTGTTACCCACTTCAAAGAAAACTTTAGTTTCTAAGCAGCCAACAAGGCATTTACGTCAATAAAAAACTGGTTTGTATACTCCAGGAGCAAATAAGTCTTATGTTTAATCCAATAATAAAACGACAAAATCAACAAGCGAAAAACATGACAACTCTAGGATTGGCCTCAAGGAAGGAAGGCATGCTACCTCCGAAATAAATCAGTTAGCCGAGTGAGCCCATGATTTAGATCTATGTATACCACCAATTAAATTCATTTGGTCAATATTGCTCACTGTGCACATACAGCAAACTATTCGTCCCTCTAAACATTGGTTCCATTAAGGTCATTTCTATATAAAATTTCTGAGAAAAGAGAAGTATTATCTTTCTAATTCATACTCAGCCTAACAACAATTTGAACGAGTTGCTAGAGTTTTATATTACATGGAGTAGTAGCCCTTACACAGCACACAGAGGGCGCTCTTCACCGAGCTTGCTTCCTTAAATTTCGGTTCCTTTCTGTAGACATCACAACGTTGCTGGAACACGGAATAAGGTTGGACGAGACATCTTCCTGTTCTTCGTTTTCCGTTCATATTGGAAGAATTCGTTAGAGAAATCGAGTTCGTCTTGGCGGCTTCCAGGATTTCGTGGGATGGTAGAAGTCACTCAATCTTTGTGCAAAGCTTCAAGAGATGTTTCTACAAGAGTTACGGTGCTCAGAGTTGAAAATGGGAAGCCCAGCCGCACGTTCCAAATTTAAACTGTTCCACTTAGTTTTCATTCTATCAACTCTTTGCACTAGGTAGCACTCTAATGTCCTTTTTATAACTAATTAGCGTTTAACAGGAATCTCGAAACTAAACATCCTGCAAAAAATCAGAGTTCCATTAAAATTCCATATCATTTCAGGTACGGTGGCTGCCAGGGCAACCTGAACAGCTTCAGCAGCCTTGAGCACTGCACAGAGATCTGTTGTGGCAAAGGATTTTTCTGATTGACTTTCTGAGCTCTGAAACTCGGTTGTGACCGATACTGTATCCCATATTGGGAGCATCTTCTCGCGTACCCTGAACCTTCGCCTTCGGCGTTTCATGACGAGCCTCCAATTTGCTCACCCCAATTCTAGCTCAAGCGTTCGCTCAGTGTTTAATCGCTAACCGTTGCACCTTTGTCACGAGTGTTGTTCTGCCGGTGCTGTCCTCTACGGCTAATATAAAGGATTTTTTTACCAACGAGGCTGTCCTACTGATCTCTTCACTTCAAATAGGTAAGTTCATTTGAGCGTTTCTTTCGGGTCTAGCTTGTCCACTAAGTATGCCAGAAGGCGTCCGTTACCGAAGAACTATAATAGTTACCGCTGCCACGGCTAGGATTTTAGTCAAATGATCCGAAAGCAATGCGCTGCATCCTCTTCTCACCGCTGTCTAGTCGGAGAGCCACATCAACGGAATAGATCTCCAACCAGTGCAGCCACGTCAACGTCTTTCGTCATGCATGGCTTTTGCTTAGCGCACCCCGCCGTCTCGTTCTAGCCTCACACTGCTTTGGGTGGACTAACCAACTCTGTTTCGTTAACATCGCCGACCAAGTGATTAGAGCCGTTGTCTATTCGACAGATCCAAATTGCCCCCTCATTGCAGAGGAATTGTGCTTGTTGTCGATCGATCGTGGCGCTTGTGGAGGTCGACAAACGCGGTACGCATTCAACAGGCAGACGGTAAGTAAGGCTAGTGCGTAGCTCGTAATCAGTTTTATAGTCCGTTCACACCCATGCCAATTACTCATTGAACTCTGGGAAAGCGATTGTATAGAACACCTGCAGGTGGAACAGGATGCTGATTGCCTGTCGTAGGACAAGGAAATTCTTTGTATGAGGGCTATACGCATATGGTCTCGATTATACCACTCAGAAAAGAAGCAAATAGAAAAAGAAGAAAACGATGAAATAGAAAATGGAAAATTCGTCAAGTCTTGTTGTTGTTTCGTGATTGAATCACTGGAAGCGAACTATGGTGTGATGCATCCCGTGATACGATTAGCGCGAATTTCTCTTCATATCATCTTACTATTGCCTGCCTTAGTTTGCTTTCTAACCTAAATATTTCTGTTTGTGAAGCCGTATAAAAGAAAGGAATAGAAATGTCGTTCGATAGATTCCATGCAGAGGCCGGTTGTGGGCTTCATCAAGCTTACGAATTACGAGATAGTAGTCGTCTACGATGTTTATGCTTTGGATTCTTGAAATATTATGTGACCAATGTCCTTTCAGAGTCAGTGCATTCCGTTCGACTACACGGGTTGCGGTGGCAACCTGAACAACTTCGTCTCGATGATGGACTGCATGGCTACCTGTGGCAACGTTGGCTTCCGTCGATGATTATAGAGCTGACTTCGCTACGATAACTGACGAGCGCTACTGTGACAGCAGGCCTCTGCTGCGCTTTTCACCAAGTGAAAATGCAGTGCACGCGATCTGTTCTCGATGAGTGCTCGTCTAACTATTCATCATAATCATATGACCGATACTGAACGTGTCTGTATGTACCTACTGCCGATATTTATGATCGAATGAACTCTCCTAGGCGTATAAGGAAACGTTCTTGCGGCGATCACGGATGATATCAGTGCCTATTCGGCGCGCAATTTCTCGTACGCTCATCATAACATATGTTATGTCTGTTTCTATTCGAGGAATTGTATAGCCTTATGTATATTTGTTTTATGCCATAAACAATGCAAACTAGAGATCTAGCGCAAGGGTGCTTTCTAGTGTAGGAGCCGAGGACGCGATAATATACACTGCGACCGGAAAGTATAGGGACACCAACAAATTGCGTAATTCTGCTAGCTACCCGCAGGAATTGATTTGAAAATTATACTATGGAATTCCTCACGGCAAAAAACATATATAGGAAAGAAATGGGCAAAATCCCCTGAGGTGGCAAGGAACGGAAAAGGATCACGTGACGGGACTCTGTTTTTGAGTGACCAGAAAGTAAAGGGACACCACCAAATAAAGTGCGCGGAGAAAGGTAGTTGTTGAAAACTATTTTGCTATGCAATATACTGCCTCATAATTTGCTCATTGTAAGGATGGGTCGCGGATCGATGCTATCAATAAAGGAACAAGCTCAAATCAAGGCCCTCAGAGATGCAGGACTCAGCATACAATACCGCTCGCGCCGCACGGTCAAAAGTGGGCGAAAAAACGCCAACATAGCGTCGCAAAGCGTCGCACGCTCATAACTCCTTCAGTTTTAGGTTTTTTGAATAAAGGTTGGTACCATTCGATTCGCCTCTTCGAGATCTACACAAACATGTGTAAAACTTTACCGGAACACCCGGATTTTCGCCGTGGGTGGTCCAAAATTGGCTGAACGGGCGATTAGAGCAGCTTATTTCCCAGGATATGCGTGCTTTCGGAGTATCTCAAAGATGGCGTACGTCGACAGTGCTCTGTCATGCCAGGAATGCTCCGAGAGTGCGCCGTGCACAATGCACACAGAACTTAACCTATCAATCGAGTGGGCGAGCGCATGTCCCCTGCGCTTCTACCTTCTCTCACTGGGAACTGCGAGGTTTTCAAGACTATTTCGAGCCGTTTGGAGAATGTTATCAGAAATCACCCGCCACCCCACTCAGGATTAGCTCCAAGGCTCTCCAGCGAGCCTTTGGAGTGCGCCATGAACATGCATACAGAATCGAACCTTTCAATCGAGGGGCGGGGACAGCTTGTAGACTGAGCGTTTGGGCAGTTTTATCAGAAATTTCTTGCCGCCCTACTCAGGAGTTGCTCCAAGGCTGTCCAGCGAGCCTTTGGAGTGCGCCATGAACATGAATACAGAATCGAACCTTTCAATCGAGGGGCGGGGACAGCTTGTAGACTGAGCGTTTGGGCAGTTTTATCAGAAATTTCTTGCCGCCCTACTCAGGAGTTGCTCCAAGGCTGTCCAGCGAGCCTTTGGAGTGCGCCATGAACATGCATACAGAATCGAACCTTTCAATCGAGGGGCGGGGGACAGCTTGTGGACTGAGCGTTTGGGGAGTTTTATCAGAAATTCCCCGCCACCCCACTCAGGAATTGCTCCAAGGCTGTCCAGCGAGCCTTTGGAGTGCGCCATGAACAATGCATACAGAATCGAATCTTTCAATCGAGGGAGGGGCGACCGCTCGCAAATTACACGCGCGGGCGTCTTCGGAGCACAATAGCTCTGTCAAGTTAGAACCTTTCAGGTTGCAGCTTATAGGTCTTGTAGGCAGTCGAACGGTCTGCTAGGACGCCGAAGCAGAATGGTTTAGCATAGGAGGGGTCAATGTTATAGGGGTGCGAAGATGCAGGTAAGGCTTGTGCAAAGCATTTTTTTCCGATTTCCGTGGACCACTGCGAGAAGACGCCACAAGCTAACGGCCTTAAAATGCGTACGCGAACAGAGCGCTTAAGGTACTTTACGATGACGTGCTCGCAGCTCCTCAGCTGCCCATATTGCCTAGCCTCAGCTGCCGTTTTAGAGCGGCCAAACCTAGCGGTTAGAGTTTCTTGCGCTCCTACTCGCCCAGATTTGAGTCATCGACACTCGGAATGGTACCGTTCCGTTCAGCATGAAAAGCGCTATCGAACGGTGTCAAATTCGACCGATTTTGGAATCATCAATTTTTTGACTGTTTAGCATCGAGGACGAGGCCGCGGCAGAAGGACGATGACGTCATCGAAAAATCGATATCTTCGAGTTGGGCTATGCTTGAAACCATGCGATAGAGCTTTTCATACCTGAATTGAACGGTGTCATTTAGAGTGGGAAAAACTGTAATCTGGGCGAGAAACAGCGCGGAGAGCGTCTGCCGTTGTTGCGCTAAATTGCACGCGCGGGCGTGTTCGGAGCACAATAACTCTGTCGAG